>JAZKJV010010685.1:0-199540 GCA_037367405.1 Ottelia alismoides | reverse complement strand
TTAGAGAGAGATAGGGCCATTCATCTTTGCGCAAATATTCCCCCTTTTATGTATATATTATTATTTTCATCAAATAAAAATATTTATGTATCCCTCATAATGTGTATATATTTTTAAAAATATAATAAAAATGATAAAAATAAAAATAAAACAAAAATAAATTCCCTCTCTCACTCTTGTATATACCATGAATATATGTACATATACCTATTTATTTTCCCCTTGTAAATACATAATTAAAAATTATTTAATTTCCCAAATTTTATGTTGTAAATAAATAAAATATAAAATAAGGATAACTATACAAAAATAAACAAATAAAAATAAAAATAAAAAAAACTTAAGTATTTTATCTGTATACAATAATATCCTATGTCTATACACTAATTTATTTTTCAAAAAATAAATAAAAATCCTTAAAAAAATAATCTGAAATATAATAAACATTTTTCATGTTGTAAATATTTTTAAATAAAATCATTTACTATTTTAAAATAAATTTTTAAATAATTTTTCCAATGGAATTTCCCATTGGTCCACGGGGGATGTTGACCCCCGGTCAACTCCCCCCCTGGACCACTCTGCTTCGTGGACCTCGTCTCGACCCGATTCCTCCCAATTTTCATGATGTGATCCGCCACCCATTTGATCAAACCCAGGGCTCCGATTGCCAAGGAGTGATCCGTGATCCTCGCGTGCCCATCTTCCTAAGGATCTGCTCCTTGGAATGCTCGCCCGACTCCAATCTTTCCGGACCCCTACCACTATATAGCTTCGCATGAAGCCGCATCTTCGAGCACCTTTGGCCACCGTCTTCGACTCCCAGGACATCCACCTTCCTGCCTTAAGTGACAGCAAGCTCTGGGAGGTGTCGCAGCGAGGATTAAGGCACCCTAGCCCCAGGTCCGGTGGCCGTCGCCGCCGCGCTCCGCCATCGGCGAGCTCGAGCCTCTGGAGGCGTCGATCCATTGAGGCAAGGACCCCAAGAGACTCAGCATCTCCCCCATAGATGCTCTCGATCGCCAGGTACCCTCTTTAGCCCATAGCGTAGCTTCCATTCCTGATTTCATGTTTTGCGCCGCCGACCGATTCCGACCAATCCACACCGCTCCGATAGTTCCTTCTCCCATCCGACCATCGTATCACCTCCACTAGACTTCTCCGCACGTTCTACGCCCCTCCGATCACCCTGGTTTGCCCCGGAACCAGGTCTTAGATCTCCTCCGTCGTCGCCTCGTCGGAGATCTACGCAACGCCTCACCAGTTCACCCTCTTCCCCTTAACCAGGTCGAGGCAGTTTGGCCTCGACCCAGCATTTTTTTTTATGCAGGAGAAATGAAGAAAGGACCTCATCTGGAGGCCCTGCTACCGAAGAACAGCGCTCCAGTTCCTCCTTCGTCGCCGGAGCATTCCGGTCGCTCCTGGCTTCATCGGAGGCCTCCACCAGCTGTGGACGACCATCAGCTACCTTTTCCCCATCTCAGTAGCCCCAGAGGATCCCCCTAGCGTGCACAGTGGCCGGGCGAAGTTCGCTGGCGTCCAGTTCATCCAGGACCCTCATCCGTCGTTCGATCGAGTCTCCTCCTCTAGGTCTACCCGAGCCGTTCGTCTTTGAGGAGCTTTCAGCCGCTTGATCCATCTGAGGATCTCATCTGGAGCGTCGATCGCCGAAGAGGCATCCTTGAATCGCAGTCGTCCGATCATATGAGGAGCCTTCTTCTTGTCGTTGGATCTTAATAAGGGGTAAATTTCACTTAGACCCCTCTTCTTTTCGCATTTATAGTGTAGTCCTATAAATATTTTATCTAGTTGTTTTTAATTAGGGTAAATTGTATGTAGGGCCATGTGCTTGTTTTATTTGCATTTTACTCCTTGTGTATGTAGTGCACGTGCATCGACACGTGATTTGAGGAATATTTGCATATTTTATCATCTAGTTTTGAGTTGTTATTATTTATATTTTTATAAATAGGAATTACACTTTAGTCCTTGTGAATGTGAATCACATGCGTGCCTCGTGTTTTTCTCGACTTTTTGCAACTTTGGTCCCAAGTTTTCAACACGTGTTATCTATTTGGCCCCAGAACTTATTTTTCTTGCACTTTGGTCCCTATGTGTTGTGGATTTTATATTGGTTGAATAAAATTCCAAATCAACTCCAAATTAAGTGAAATTTGGACACGTGGCTCCTACCATTGTGTAAAAATTTTACTAATTTTTGGGACATTTTTATTGGTGTTTGGTATTTTAAAAAAAAATAAAAACACCCATTTTACTACTGTCTGAATTGAAAATCAACTAAAAATATTAAAAACCACCCAAAAAATCTAAAAAAATAGATATTGATAGTTTTGTTGTCTTCTTATTTCAGACCAATTTTTACTGCATTTGGATATATAAAACCCTAAAAATTGAAAAGACCTAAAAATCTTATAAAAATCATTCAAATTTCAAAAAAATAAAAATTGCAATTTCTTCTCGTGTAGCTTAGATTTCATTTCTAGTTTTCATAAAAATTCTCTCCATATTTTATTAGGCTATTTATCTATTTTTAGATAGCCTTTCAAATCTGGCTGCACATTAGTTCACTGTTTTTACCTTTTTTTATATTTTATAAAATCAACTAAAAATCTTAAAATTCTGAGAAAATTACCAAAAACACTAAAAAACTTATAAAACACAAAAATAGTTTTATTTTAATTTTTTGAGTTGTTTTTAAGTGCTTAATAAATTGTTGATTGTGAGCTTTTTGCCCTTTTTCCTCATAATTAAAAAATACAAAAAAATTAAAAACCCAAAAAAACCCACCAAAAATATTTTATCTTCTTATTTCATTTTCTGACTACTTCGTAGACCACTTGGCCAACCCGTGCTCCTTAAGTTCGACCCTGGTCGCTATACCAGGTTAAATAAATAGCAAGACCGCTTATTCGGCTTTTGACTGATTATTCAATTTGGTGGTCTATTTTTCTTGTTGAGTCACGATGACCCTTGATTGATTTTACCCTTACCCGGATTTTGGGGAATTTTTGGCTCATCAGAAAAGTTCTTGGATCATGTGGTTTCATCATTTAAAAATTTTTAAATTCCGCTGCCCGGAGCTACTAGCGCGACTAGTCGCTCCCGATCACATTCGATGCGATTCTCACGAGTCCGTGATGCGCTTGAAGATTTCTCCATATCCTTCATATGCATGAGTGTCTTATCCCTAGAAGCCTGACTGCCATTTAAGATGCAAGTTTATAGAGAGCACATACAATGGGTTCAATCCTTTGGTCAAGATGTTAGCAGTGTATTCTTGGAGAATCCCACTTATGTGAGTGTTATTGAGGGCTTCAGTTAAAGGAAGAGGGTCTTTCCTGAATACATTCATAAACATGATAAGGGTGCATGGCCTTTAACAACACAAACCATGAAGATTGTACTAAGAACAACACTTTGTTGAATCTACTGTATATTTTAACATTAAAGTCCGAAGTCTAAGATGTAGTTCACTTCATTCCTGTTAAAGTAAAAGTAATAAACTTAGGTAAGTTCAAATCAAAAGGCACCTTTACTAAAAGCAAAGTGTGGCAACCGAAAGATATCTCTTGAATTTGTTTGAATCTCCTTTTTAAGTTGATGAATTCGTAGAGATTGTTGTATATAACTCTAATGTAAATAGATTTTAAATTAGTAGACTATGCAATTATATTAGGAAATAAATTAGCTTCAAGAGGGAATCAAATTATGAAAGGAAGTTGGGAATTCTGAAATTTGAAATAAGGGCAGTCTTATGTAAATTTTTAGCGTTGTTGCCATATTCGACCGAATAGATTGAATATTCGGTCAAATATTCTTATACTGTGGGATAACTGAATAGAATATTGATATTTGATCATTATTTAGTCCAACCCGAATATCCAAAATATTCAGCCTGGCCCTGCTTATAGTGGGAGAAAGCTTTGCTATTTTTTCCTACCATAATTAATTGTGGTAAAAGGATTTATTGGTGTATCCGACTCAAATATTCAGGTATTCGGTCAAATATTCAACCGACTATTACAACGGACTACTGATTGTTTTACTTTATTTTATTTTTTACTTTTAAAATGTTTCCATTTATCTCAATATCACCATCATTGTTAAACTCCATATATGTAACCCGTTAATTGACACTTTTATCTTAGACTATTATTGATTGATGTCCATATTTGTATAAATACATAAGAATATATATTAGACATAAGTTTTGTATAAATACTAAAAAACATAAATGAATATTTCCGAATGTTCTCCGGAATACCAAGTATTCTTTATTCGGTGACCTCTCTGACTAAATACTGAGTACTGACTTCACAACAACAACAAAGCCTTTTTCCATGATTAAGTAGGGTCGGCTACATGGATTCTTTGCCTCCATTCAGATCTATCTTGGGTCAATCTCGGACTTATATCCAAAAAACTAAGATCCCTTCGTATAGTCTCTTTCCAACACTTCTTGGGCCGTCCTCGCCCTCTCTTAGCCAGCTCAGCATCCCAACACTCGCAACTCCTAACCGGTGCATCAGTTGACCTTTGCAAATGACCAAACCATCTTAAGCGGTTTTCTCGCATCTTATCCTCGATCGGAGCTACACCAACTTTCTTTCTGATTGCATCATTCCGAACCCGATCTTTACGTGTATGTCCACACATCCATCTTAGCATTTTCATTTCTGCTACAGTCATTCTTTGCACATGTCTATGGTTCACAGGACAACATTCATAACTATAAAGCATAGCAGGTCTCACGGATGCTTTGTAAAACTTTCCTTTAATTTTTAAAGGAATTTTCTTATCACAGAGAACAGTGGAGGCTCCTCTCCACTTTAGCCAGCCTGCATTTATTCTATTAGTAACATCTCCATCAATTTCCCCATCATGTTGCAAAATAGATCCCAGATATCTAAAAGAATCTCTCTTCTGAATGTTATCGTCACCAATCTTCACCTCGATTCCTTCACCATTGCTTCCATCAAAGGTGCATTCCATATATTCCGTCTTAGCCCTACTTATACGAAAACCTTTAGTCTCCAATGCATGTCTCCAAACCTCAAGCTTCTCATTTACTCCATCTATAGTCTCGTCAATCAACACAATATCATCAGCAAATAACATACACCAAGGTAACTCATCTTGAATGTGACTTGTCAACTCGTCCATAATCAAAGTAAAAAGAAATGGACTCAAATACTGAGTACTGACTTATACAACAATAATTTTTAGTACCAGATCTTATACTGAAAGTGTGGTGGAGTTATTTGAAAGCTCACACCCCAAGCTCTTATATCAATAATAGAAATGAGGAAAGGAGGACCATATGCATGTGCTTTTCTTCGCTTCATCTTCGATTCCTACTCGGGCTCGGAAGATTCAATTTGAATCTCGGGTCTTGATACTTTTATTGTGGATTTCATTAGCAGCTCGAATAAATTAATCCTAGAGATTAATTTTGATTCATCCGCTATGGTGAATTCGACTTGACCAAACAACTCAGACTTAACCATCGGTTCAGAATCCGAATAGACGCCTCTTAAGGGATGTTTTCGGAAGACGAAAAGTTAGGTCTACTAATACCTACCCAAGAAACTTATTTTCTTCTCATACAAGAAAACTCTCTCTCTCTCTCTTGCTCTCTCACTTCTTCCACTGCAACTGTGACTTGTTCTTCTCTTCGGCTGTAATTCTTTGAGATATTTTCGAGGACAATTTCATCGATGTATGTGGACGACGATCGTGTGGCGTCATATCCTGAGAGTGGATCGTCAGTACATACGCACTGGTATTATGAGGGTGATATCCTATCTAATCATAGTACATTACATGGACGCTTCAATGATCTTTAACCTAATATATTCACTATTTTGTTTAACGTAATTGTTTATTGATTTACATTTTCTGGATATCGCCTTAATATTTGGTTCTGCAAAATAAATCGGGCCAGCATACTGTAATTGGATTGTGAATTGGGAATGGTTGATTATTTGTTTGCTAAGATTATTTGTTTGCTAATATATAATGATATTGGAACGATTCATGTCCAGATAATTAATGTTTAGTGTATGTCCATATGGTCATGTTTTCAACACTTGTCATGGAATGAATTGAAAACCTTAAGCAGGTCATGCTTGAGAACCCATCTCCAGCCAAGGTTTCAAAAATCGGACCGGATGTTGAACTTGTTTCTCTTCGGTTCTGTCTAATTGAGTCGGATCGTCGGTTCTAATTGACCGAACCGGTGATGAAGTCAGCATGATGTCATCATTCATATCGATCCGAAAAAAATCAGACCGATCTTAATTTACTGGTCCGATCGGTCGAACCGATTTTATGAACCAGAAAAATCGAATATTATATCTATTAGATGAAGAGTTACTTTTTCATTCAACATACAAATGAAAAGAATAACATATCACCAAATACTTTTAATTTAAATATAAAAATACAATCTAACACGGATAAGAATAATGGATAATCTAACAAGTGCATAATTTTATAATGTCATTTACAAAAGGTCCATTCAAATAGACAAATATATCACGAGCTTCTAAAGTCGAAACATGGTAGCATATGTGTGAAGCAAGAAAAAAGAGAAGGGATAAAAGAGAGACCTCAACTGGAGTTTATGGCAATGTCGATAAATTTATTGGCAACGACGATGGACAAGATGGTGCCGAGGACAAACTCGATAGATGGTGATCGGAGGAGATGAAATTGAGACTTCGACATGGGGAAAGGGGTCTTGGGGATTCGGATTTTGGGGATCTTGACACAAGTAGGGAATGATGTGCAACAAATCTAATTTTTTTACTTTTATGTGGGTATCAAATCATCAAATCGGTTAGACTCGAGATAAACCGATCTGGTTGAAGCGGTTCGGACCGACGGTTGAACCTGATTTTATTTTTTTTTAAAAAAGAACCAGCCGAACCGACCGATTCGAGACCGGTTCTCGATCGGATCGGTCCGACGGCCGGTCTGGTCTGATTTTCTATACCTTGTCGCCAGCTAGTCGTTAAGTAAGAAAGGGAAATCCCTACTTTTGCATGACTCGTGCCTGATATACTTGCCTCAGAGCTTTTGGAAGCGCTACCTGCCGCTAATGTCTTCCTCTCCGCTAGCAGTGTTTAAAAAAGAATACTAATTAACAATCTATGATAAACAGTCCGATCAGAAGGTTAAATATCAAAATATGCTTTAATATTTTTAAAAGATATACTTGGGGGCAAATAAGAAACTAATAGATTTATCATATATGAATCCCTCTAAGTTATTTTTCTCTCTTATAGCATTTTCTTTCAATTTATAATTATTCTTTATAGGTAATCCAATAATTATATACTTCTCAAAATTCTAAAATTCATAATGTCTTAATTATCTACTTTATTGAAACTATAAGTAGATGAATATTATTCTAGCATCTATTATTTTGTATATTTTGGATACACCCAACTTATTGTTGTATTCAAATGTATTTTAAAAAATTAAAAGAACTTATATATAAAAGTGATTTGAAAGAAATTACCGAAAGTGGTATTACATAAAAATCATCGTATGTTTAATTTTTTTATTGCGGTACGCCTAATTCATCTGTTTTACTTTGCATATTCTCGAAAAAATTTGATCCAATTATATATAACATAACAGATGAAATCGAATTTAGTTCTAATTATAATTTATATATTTTTTGAATTTTTATCACTTGTGCCTTTCTTAACTTGTGCAATATCGATTATGCTCCTATATTCTTACGAAATTCACAACATTTGTAATATCAATTATGCCTCTACGTTATCTTAACAGAAGGGCGTAAAATTGTGAATTTCGTAAGAATATAGAGGCATAATTGATATTACAAAAAAAGGTGGAGCAAAAAAATTTTGCGGAATCTCATATTTTCTTATATGTACACTAGGTCGTTGGTTTATGAACCTTATAAAGCCATCAAACTATTGGTCTACCAAATGTACATACACTCAAATCTGTGGTTGTATATTTGTCTTTAGTCAAATAATGTGTGCTTGTTCATGATACTACATGATACATGTTTTTAGTAAATAACTCTTTAAATTGAGTCATATGATACAAACATGCATACTTGCATCTGCTCTGTATCCTAAAAAAAGTATTTGTGTTCCTAAATATAATGAAAATCACCATCCATCGAAATAAAATAAATATCTATATCCAACAAAAATACATATAATAGTAAACATACATGATATATATATATATATATATATGAGAAAAATGTGGTTGCCTCCATCTTATTTTTCAGCTATTTTTTTTGAAAAAAAAAAACGTCATATATTTTCATCATTATATCATTCTAATATGTTATTCCAATTTCGTTAGAAACAAATACCCCTATACCCTCCATCTAGAACATGTCGATTAAAGCAATTTTAAGACCGTAAAAATTACATGTTATCGATGGAGAGAATAGGAGTCTCTGTTTCTGACGAAATTATAATGACATATTGGAGTGATATAGTGATTAAAAAATATTTGATATTTTTCAAAAAACCGAAAATGGGAGCATCCCCATCTCTCTCTCTCTCTCTCTCTCTCTATATATATATATATATATATGTATGTATGTATGTAGATATGTATGTATGTATTATGTATGTATAGGACTTTCTTCCAATAGGACGCGGTCCTTCCTGAGTTCAGGAAGGTCGCATTCTTTTGTAAAAAAACGCGATGACTTTAGTAGAGTACGTATACAATTTGTATTATAATGTGCAATTTTAATGTTTGTATTATAATGCAATTTTGTATGCGGTTTTGTACATAATGTGCAGTTATAAACTGTATACATATTTTACTAAAGTGCTTGTGTTTTTTTACAAAAAGAGGGTTGCCTTCCTGAACGTGGGAAGGATGCATCCTATTGGAAGGGTCGTACATATAGGGAGCTGGGAGCCTACCCCCAACCTTTTTCACGATTTTTGAGTTTTTTTAAGGAAATCTTAAAGAGATTTGCTTAATATATTGAGGTGAATATGTGTTTTAAGTTTCATGCAAAACAAACATTCCTAACACGCCCATCTATAAGAGATTAAGTTCAACAATTCTGAGGCCAAAATTTGGTAGTCTTGATGGGGATGATATGGGTTTCTAATTAAGTTAAGTATTGAATGACACCATGGTGATATATATATCGATCTAATTCTCCCAATGTTTCATTTAAAAAATCAAAAAATAATGAAAATAATGAGCCGGGTGTAGGAGTTACCTACACCCCCGGGTGTAGGCTCCATTTTTTCATACACATACATACATACATACACACACATACACACACAGATATATATATATAGGGTAAAATGTGTATGCCCCCTAGGGGGAGCTAACTTAGCTCCCCCCACCCTTTTTTCACAAATTTTTTTTATTTTTTTTTGAAATCTAAAACCGTGTAAATTCATTATTAAATCCATATATTATGTCATTCAAATTTCATGCGAAACAGAGACTCGTACGACCTCCATCCAAACGGGGTCGATTTAAAAAATCCTGTTGCCGTTAAAAAAATGACTGTCTGGATGGAGGCCGTAGGAGTCTCTGTTTCTCACGAAATTTTTATGACATAATATAGGGATATAGTGATGAATATTCACGGAAAAAAATTTCAAAAAAATAAAAAAAATTTGAAGAAAATAGGGCGGGGGGAGCTAAGTTAGCTCCCCCTAGGGGGCAGCCACATTTTCCTCATATATATATATATGAAATTTCAAATGAGGCGGGATCTCACCGTGTATATGGTGAGCCATCATCAATTTAGGCATCTTTCCAATGTGTTTTACAATTTCTTATTTCATAGATTTAATGATAAATATTAACACAACATGTGTAGTGAAATAAAATTATGAAATTATTATTATATTCGATGAAAACAATAGCTTAAATTTGGATGCTATATTTTATAAAATCCTGATGAATCATCGTCATTATAAGTGAAGAGAAAACACTTCTCTGATGTTTCTTTTTGATCCATTTGGAGTAAAGTGCGTTTAATTATATTTTTGTTAAATGTTTTTATAACACCAGTGTATTAGTTTTTTCTAATGCAAAAGTTGCAATATCTTTTAATTTAATATCCTAGGAAAACCATGTTTAAGAAATTTCTAGTTTTAAAGTCATAGTGATTAAATAATTAAAGAGTTTTTATCAGTTGTGTCCCTCTGAGATATTGCAATATCAGTCATGTCCTCTCTCTTTGTGAAATATCAGTTGCACCCCTACCTTCTTGTAAAATTCACAGTTCTGCCTTTCTGATAAGGTAAAGTAGGGGCATAACTGATACTATAAAAGGGCAAAACTGTGAATTTCACATGAAGGTAAAGGCGCAATTGATATTCCAAAAAAAAGATGACATAATATTGCAATATCTTAGAGGGGTACAACTGATAAAAACCATAATTAAAGTATATAGAAAAAATCTTAAAGCATCCCGAATCTTAAAAATTACAAGCAGTACTCGAGAACATTACGTCATAATTTTAGAGTAATTACGATGATGTCCCCTAACTTTTGCCTGGACGAAAATGCCCCCTACGTTTCCATTCCCTAAAAATCCCCTTTCACTTCCACTGCTCCCTCTGCTCTACTCTAACCCCTTCCTTCTCCATGACTCTGATCCGTTCGTTCTCCACCAACGAAGGAACCAACAGCCTTCCGAAACGCTCAGATGCTCGTACTGATACTCCCCGCCAAATACGTGCACACGAATCGCAGCTGCAGTGGAAATATAGGAGTATGGCAGTGGACTAAAACCCAATAAAGAAAATCATAAATTTCAAACATGTCGACTACTATTCGATAAAATCATCTTTTTAACACACCGAAACCACCGTTTAAATTAAATCACATCTGGTCGACTTCTTACCAAGAATCTTGTCGCAGAAAAAGCAGCTCTTCTAATCCCAAGCCCTGCATGGTGCATCATCCATCTAAACACAAGAGTCTAATAACTTGAAAGGGAGCTCAATCTGTGTGTGTTCCTTGTGTTAATCTTGCTAGCATAATTGATCGACTTGTCATTAATCCCAATGTAAAGTTCTTAAACAACTTGGTCTTGCCATTTGCATGATGGGCCAAGGAGATGAAAATCGAATAAAAGACATATTAGCTCTTTAGCTATATATTATAGTCGACCACAACAACTTAGAATTTACAAACCAGAGAGAATTTACAAGCAGAATTCTGATCAAGTTATCACTTCCCTGCGTGACCATTCTCCATACAAGACCTTGGCTACACACATCGTCGCGGCTGTCTCCGTCTCTTCACGTTGAACACTGGTGTCTTCCCAGTGCATTCTCTGCAGCCGCCCACTACCTCCCGATCGAATGAATCCTTGCATTCCGAACCTCCTTGTCACCGATCGCTCAACCAAACCTGCATCCTCGAGATCTCGAGCTTGAGCTCCCTGTTCTCTCTTTTCAAGGATGCGTAGTTGTCTCTGGGGGACACCGCAGCACTCGGGACGCCGCCGCTGCTCAGCATTCTCTGAGAGAAGAAACCTTCGCCTGAACTGTCGGAAAGCGAGGACTTAAGACGTAGCTGTTCGAAGTATAGAACACGAATCACCATCTGGACAGGAAGACGCACGTTCTGTGCAGCGTGATCCGATGCTTCTTGCGAGAGTTTCTGACAGTCGATGAGCTTGCACAGCTTCTTGCACTCAGTTTCCGACAGCGAAGGGTGGGCCTGCAATATAAAAAGAATTCACGTTGTACCGATATAATTCGATATCTTGAAAATGCTTGGTAAATTAAGTTTAATGCAATAATCACCTTTAGGTAGATATCAATGGCTTTATAGAGCCCATCGTCGAAGACGCAAGCATAATCTGGCAGGACTTCGATGATTGACATAAACTTCTGCAGTTTAAGGTTTGGGTCTGCAGCAGTTTCAGCAAGATATCCAACAATCAACCTTCCAACTTTTAGAACTGAGGTGTGATTGAGAGATCCTGGCGGTTCATACTCATAGTCACACTGATATGGTTCTTCGTATTCTTCCTCATCGAGAAAGTCCTCAGTCATTTTTAGATACTCCGCAATGCAGCGAAGACGTGCTGCATTTCCCGTCTTGATCTAGAAGCTATTAACATAGCAGAACTTCACAGCAAGCTGAAATGACTGCAGTCCTCCGGGTACATCGATCAGCTCCAAATTCGAAAGACCACATTCCGTGATCATTCTGCGAATCCTTCCGCTTCTGGGCAATTTGAAACACAAATTTAGTGGTTTAAAAAAAGATATCTAATTTTTCTAACAACAGGTATGAGCAGATGCTTTTAATGGAGAAAAATGCATTAGACAAAAATTAACTCAAATCCTCAAACTCCCTTAGTTTGCCTTCTCAAGAGTGATTAGATGGGCATCCTGAAGCTGAAAGAGAGAGATCTAAGCGTTGCAAAATAACCACTATTACTCGGATTTCAAGAGGTGTTCTAGACATCTTCTTTCAGAAGAAATCACAAAATAAAAGCTACACAAACGTCAATTCCAATCAACTCCCTCAACACCATTCTCTCCTGGAGCCTTTTAAGAAAACATGAACAAGAACGGAAAACGGATTTCCTCGTGGATTAGATTTAGAATTGCAAAATAAGGTCCAAAACGTTATCATCAGGGCATCAAAACAACCACTACAAATACCATTTTTCAGGCAGATTGAGGGAATGACTCGAACATAAGAACATTGCAAAAAACCACTCTGAAACGAAGGGATCAGGATCACAACTATACCTTGTGAAGTAAAAACCTCTGACCGTCAACATCGATCACTAAGTCCCCAACGACATCCGATATAACCCTGTTAAACAAAACCGAACTTTCTCAGAAAAACCCAACAGTTGTGCTACGGAAATCACAAAAAGCAACAAAAAGTTAACCCGACACGCAGAATCACCTCCTGGAGATGTGGGGAGGGGTGGAGTGCCTCAGAGCGCTCTCGGACACCATAGTTCGTCTCTATGTCTATATTTCCCTCCACCAAATGGAAATGGAAGTGGGAATAGGGATTAACATCGGATCTGATCGGGTCAGGTCGAACCTAGCTCAGCTCGAGTCTGGTTTCAATTTACGGGTTTATGGGTCGGGCCTAGACCCGAGGAATTTCAGAAATTGCAGCTCAAGTCCGAGCCCGGTCCTCATGTACATGGGTCGGGCTCGGGTCAGGCCGACCCGCTATATTAAAAAAAATTAAAACGTGAATATAATACACATTTAATATGTAGATATACGAATTGAATATGTATTTCTTCAAAACATGAACATAGTTGATGTCGAAATAGCATAGAATAGTGGCAATTTAAGAAGGAAGATCAAATGTGATATTAGAAATCATAAATTACGTATGGAAAAAACATTTGGCTTATATACAGGCCTACACTCAGGCCTATATTGGGACCAGCCCACGGGCTTCGGGCTTGAGCCCAAACTTGCCCGAACCCAGCCCGAAAATTGGATCATACCAAAAATCAAGTTCAAACCCACCCATTTATCGTTTGAGCTCGAGCCAAGCTCGGGCTTTATCGGGCCGGGTATCGAATTGGGTCGGGCCGGCCCTACCCAATTATCTTTGATAATCATTTTAAAATGTTATAAAATATGAAAAATACGGAAGCGATTGATAAACAGAGGATAAACAAGAAAGATAGAACATGGAACACCATGATTTAACGTGGAACCCTACTCCGTGAGCAGCAGGATGAAATCACGGGAGAAGCCCTAAAAGGGGCATGCTATGCATTACTTTTTCTCAAGAGATACAGGAGGTCTGGGGCTTCTTATATGGCCTCTCCGGAGCCTCCAAGTCCCACCACTGGACAATGTGGGACTAAACACTGGATGGGGTAAATGGATCTTCTTCAGGATCCATTTACCCCGCTACAACTCAATGGACGCACCACCAAATACTCTAACACTCCCCCTCAAGCTGGAGCATGCAATACTCAGCTTGGACAGACAGAAATAAACTCAACTCAACGCTACAGGACACTACGGACAATATCAACCCAATGCGCACAACTGCTGCTGTCGAGGACGTTGTTTCTCATGCCGCGCAGGTGAGGAGGATGAACGGGCTGGAGTGTGAGTCTGCTGAATCTCCTCGTCGGAGAGCATGTGCTCTGAACTGCACCTGTCAGAGTCACTGCAACTGAAAAAATGAGTCTCCTCGTTGGAGTACTCTGGCCCGCCACAACATGTGGACAACTGCTCCATCTCTGAAAAGGGCCTAACTGAAAAGGCCGTGGCTGTGCAATCCTCGTCGGAGTCCACGATCGCTGGAGAATGGAGTCTGAAAAAGTCTCCTCGTCGGAGAACTGGATCTCTCCCATCTGGCTCAGAGAATGGTGCGCTGCTCTGGTGTACCTATGATACCACATGAAAACCCTTGCCAACATGGCATAGGGAATGGTACTCTACTCTGGAGTTCCTATGGCTCACACGAAAACTCTGGCCTACAAAATAAGAATAATGATGGGGATCACGAACAAATGATTGCAACATGTGCTCATCTGAAAATGACTGCATCCATTTGCGTGTTTGAAAATGAGTCTCTCTCTGGAGATCTCGAAAATGGACCTCAACATGGAGTGCCTCGAATTTGGACTCTGACCAATCTGTCGAGTCTAAATCTGCGCATCAAATTGGGACCCGAAATCTGAACGTCGAGTCTGGAATTGCGCATGGAAATTACGGACACTATGGACAATTATGTGCGTTTTTCAAAAATATGCATGATACTTCTCGTTCGTGAACTGAAACTGTTATAAATTTATAATATTAATGATAAATGTAAAAAGTAACATGATATTGTAAAAATAATCTGAGATTATAAGAAATAATCTGAAATGGTAAAGAAACGATATGAGATTTGTAAGAAAATATTTTGATATATAAAAAACGACCCGATATTGTAAAAAAGGATCTGATGTTGTAAAAAATGATCTCTGATTGTAAAATAAAATCACAGTTAGCAATAGTTATATTATTGTAATTATAATTTCAATAATACTATTGTAAAAGTGCATGTAGATTTTGTAAAATTCATATGAAGAACTGCAAAAAAATAGATAAATTAGTAAATCGTCAATTATTAAGAGGAAAATGATAAGTGTAAAAAATGAGATAGTGAAAAATGATATGATACTGTAAAAATATCTTACATTGTAAAAAAAGATCTGACATTTGTAAGAAACAAACTGAGATTGTAAAAAAGCAATGCGAGATTGTAAAAACAATCAGAGATTGAAAGAAACAAACTGAAATTATAAGAAACAATCCAAGATTTGTAAAAAAATGATTTGAGATTGTAAAAAATGATCTGAGATTGTAATAAAGGATCTAAGATTGTAAAAATAAGGATCAAATATTATTTCCCTCAACCCTGATCCTTTTTTTGTTTACGTTAATTCTTAAGGTTGAAAATTTAATCACATCTATGTTACATTTCAAAAAATGAGGCACGTAATTGAGAATCGAAGCATAGTTGGAGGCGTTTTTGTAATTCTACATTTTCTTACATCTATATATGTTGCAACTTTTATATATGTTGTATTGTTTGATTTTCTAAGCATAGTTGAATTTATATTATGAATGAAATTTAATCGTTCTAAAAAAAAGTTGAATTATATTGAATAATTATGCTAAAGTCTTGAACGAAGCTTTTTTTTCTTGAAAAGATCAGTATTTATTCATCCAAAATAGCGAAGCATCACATTTTTCCCTGATCCAAAAAAAAATCCCAAAAAGCCGTCAAAGATACAGTAGTGCACAATGTACAATAAAACGAAAAAATGTATACCTTTATAGTTTAATAAATAAACCTAATGTATTACGCGTGACAATATGCCTTTATATATAGTTTATTAAATAAAACGTTTCTTACACATAATATCCCAATGCCCACCCAATATTGGCAGCCATCACTGTGATCAGGGACGGAGCCAGAAAATTATATCAGAGGGGGCACAAATTAAAAATAATCATATATATATATATATATATTAATGTAATAGAAATATGTAACATATGCAAAAAGTACAATAAAAAACATGTTATAACTCTTCATCAAATTACCTCATGCTTGTTTAAAAATATCTTTCCATTCTTTAAATGCAACCAAGTGGAATTATTGGTTCCTTGACTTGCAAGTAACAATTTATTACAATAAAAAAATTATATCTCATGCGACAATAACAATCAAATTATGCAATCACCATTTCACATTTATGTATTGCATAGTTTCTTCTTATACTATTATATATGTTGACAAGTACAATCATATATTTCAATAAAACTTAACAAAATGCAAATTATGTGTATAACTTTGATAAAACATTCTCAATGAGCAACATTACTAATAAAAAAATCTTTTTTTCAGTTTCTAAATATAATCAGGAAAATAATATAATCAAGATTTGTAATTACTATAATTTCTATAAATTTTATCTCTGTATATCTCTAAGATTTACAAACAATAGCTTATGATTGAAATCCATTTAGATTGAATTTTATCGTAGTAAAAATTACTTTCAGCATTGAACAGTGCATGTTATATTTTTTTATACATAGGGCCTGCGATAGAGTTTTCTTTATCTTTCTTCTTTCTATTGAAAAATACAGAATAGAGACAATAAAATCCATTTGATTCAAATTATTGAATAATCTATTTACAATTATTTCTTTCCTACTCTTTTTTATTCGATCATTTTTATCTTCTTTAGAAAAAAAGAAAATATTATTTACTATTAATTAGTATTATCTCACTTTTCTCATAGTATTTTTTTAGAAATTCAAAAAAATCTAATGTTTTCGGTCAAATAATATGACCAAATAAATGAATCGGGGCTATTATTTAGTTGTTAATTAAAATTATATTGAGATATAAAGCTAATATATAATTATTTTTTAAACAAGTCAAAAGTTTAATATTAGGCATAATATTAACTAATAAAAATATACATTTTCACGACCTTAAAAGCAATGTTGCCATATACTTTTTTTAGTTATTCAAAGGCTAAAATAGCATAATGAATGGGAGAAAAGGATAAACAATAGAAAGATAGTGAAGAGAGAGAGAGAGAGAGTTACCATTCTTTCTCAAAGTTGGATTCTATTTTTAGAATCCAACTTTCCATAGAATAAAACCAAGTGCTAGAGTTTTTCCTAAAACTTAGGGGGGGCACTTGCCCCCCTCTCTATCCGTCCTTGACTGTGATATAACTTGAATACCATCCGAGCAACCTTCTTCCGTGGATGTCCTGAAACCCTAAAAATGATTGTTCGTCATTAGCATCTCCCAGTAATCAGCTCCTTCCGAACACAAGACAACACAACTCTCCCCCTCACTACCGGGCATCTTCCAGGGAGACGACGCCCCCGGAACCTCTCCGTTCTGTCCCGGGCCACGCCACGGCATCTTCGTGATCGATAAGAGGTCTGCATCTCCCGCCATGCCCGAGAGATCATCAGCCAGGAGCCCAAAGAGGTCGGCGTGCAGCGGGAGGTTTGTTGGGAGTCCCACAGGGCCGTCCCTGATATTTCGTGGGCCCTGGGCAAAAGAAAAAACATAGGCCCTTATAAAAAATTATACTACAATTTTATAAAATTAATAAACTTCTTAAAAAAATTCTTTAAATTTTACAAAGACACATGGATGTTTATGGCCACCGAGCATCAAACAATAAGATATGAACTAAAATCAAATTCTTGTCGAGCTACAGTGGACAGGACTAAGATCTGTTCTGAGTTGGAGGGCAAAAGGTTTTATATCGTGTTGAATGACTGTTGGAGTGGAAAATTGAAAAGATGGAAGGAATTGTGGGATCCTCTTACATATGGGAGTGATGGAAGCAAGGTCATCATCGCATCCCGAGAGGACGTTAGCAGAGAACTTACACCTGCCTTCGTGAAAACATATCCATTCGATATTCTTTCTGATAAGGAGTGCTTGCAGATCTTTCTGTCGTATGCCTTTCCATACGAAGGGCCTTCTTCATCAAGTGGTTGCTATAGTACCATCAGATTGCAAGGAATTAGTGAAGAGATTGCAAAAAAGAAAATCAAAAAGCTTTCATTAGTAGCAATGGTGCTTGGGTCCAGGGCCTTCTTCATCAAGTGGTTGCTATAGTACCATCAAATTGCAAGGAATTAGTGAAGAGATTGCAAAAAAGAAAATCAGAAAGCTTTCATTAGTAGCAATGGTGCTTGGGACCACCTTGTATAATGAAAACCAAGAGAGTGCATGGAATGATGTGCTTAGAAAAATATTTGAGGATGATTGCAATATCATGTCGGTGCTTATGTGGAGCTATCGACGCCTTCCCTTGCATCTGAAATATGTTTTGCATATTTATCGTTTTTTTCCAAGGACTGTCAATTTAAGAAAGAATATGTGATTTGGATGTGGATGACACATGGTTATGTCCATGCTAAGGGCAACTTTGGGGAAAACGACAAAGCAAATGAGAAAACAACTTGATAGGAATTTGTGCGACTCATGTCCGGGCCTCGACAACTTGATAAGGGCCACGAGGCTGCACTGCACTGCAAGTCTGCAAATATCAATGGGGAAAGGCCCACAGACAACCTATGATTCGTGAGAGAAAGTGGGGTTTGTTGGTTCAGAGCCGGTCGCCGGATGACGATTGCAATGGTAGGATGGATTGGGGACTCAGATCTTGGTCTGGTCCATTTGGAATCAGAGGTTTGATGATCCGTGAGAGAGAGAGAGGATTTGATGATATAACTTGAGAATGACTGGAACAAGAAATTTCATTACCTATTGAGATAATATGGAAGGAGAATCATCATTTCAACAAAGAATTTAGGAGTGGGAAAATTGGTAGATTATGGACATTAAAATGGGCCCCTAAAGTTGGTGGGCCCTAGGCCTATGCACCTCGAAACGACCCTCAGGGCCGGCCCTGGCTGGGAGTGGGGAGTGCTGATGTTGGACCCAACAAGTCGGTACTCATGCATGATCCAATCCGTCTTCGTGCCCTTAGGCGGCTTCCCCACGTAGAACACCAACGCCTTCTTCAAACCGACGATCCTCCTTCTCCCGGTAGCCGAGCTCATGATGATATGCTTGTCTATTCCCATGGCCTTCCGAACCCTGATCCTGCCTCACGGTTAGGCCGTATTCCATTGGGGTACTTCCGGTCCCTCGATGTGAAGAAGTACCACTCCCTACTACCCGGCTCACTGTCTTGCCGTAGCCCTACCCCCCTCCATGCGCAGCCTCGAGCACAGCCACCGTCGTCGTCCATTGTTTTGGAGGAGAAAACCTAGCAAGTATTCTCTAAATGAATAAACCAAAAATAGAATTTGAGTTGTCACGTTCTATTTTTGGAATGAAATAAAATGACTAAAATGGGTTTTAGGTATTCAAAAATTAGAATAAAAAATGAATTAATCGGATCCGTTAGATTAATTATATATGGTTGAGATGGTGGGCTTTCCTTCTACTCAGGAAAGGTGTATATATATGTATGTATGTATGTATGTATGTATGTATATGGTTAAATGGGGTTGCCCCTTGGGGGAGCTAACTTGGCTCCCCCCGTC
Source organism: Ottelia alismoides (assembly GCA_037367405.1). Lineage (NCBI taxonomy): Eukaryota > Viridiplantae > Streptophyta > Magnoliopsida > Alismatales > Hydrocharitaceae > Ottelia > Ottelia alismoides. The sequence continues at coordinate 179,927 of JAZKJV010010685.1, read as the reverse complement.
CCATTTCGCCCGATTTTTTTTTGAATTTTTTCCGTGGAATTTCATCATTATATCCTTATATTATTTCATTAAAATTTCATGTGAAACAGAGACTCCTACGGCCTTCATCCAAATAGTCATTTTTTAACGGTAACATAATTGCTAAAAAGGACCCCATCTGGATGGAGGCCGTCGGAATCTCTGTTTCGCACGAAATTTTAATGACCTAATATAAGGGTATATTGGTGAAAATCCACGGAAGAAATTTTCAAAAAAAATAAAAAACCCGGACGAAATGAGGCGGGGGAGCTAAGTTAGCTCCCCCATGGGGCAGCCCCCATTTTACCCTATATATATATATATATATATATATTACAAATGTCTTCACTGCTTTGACAAATAACCACTCCATATTAATTTAGGATTTTTTTTGCAATCACGATCATTTTATAGTAATAATGTCATATAACATTTGTTTAAAATGATGGTAAGCACTTTGTAAAATCAGGAGTGCTCAATACAATTATATTGAGTCATGTGCTCATTGAAAAAAAATCCCCAATGTGTGGTAGACATACACATACACGTGTGTATGTGTCATATATATGGGAGAGTATATATGAGGGGAGAGAGAGGGTTATATATGGGAGAGTATATATGGGGGAGAGAGAGGGTTAAGGAGAGAGACAATTGGAGAGAGAAAGGAAAATGTGCTCCTAAACACAAGCAAATTCATTTCTCAATCATGCCCTGAATAAAAAAGTGTTATTAACACTAATTTAAAAAAACTAAAAGAAGAAAAAGGAAAAATAAATGTTATAAATATATGTATAGACTTGGCATGTATCCTAAAGAACTAGAAATTACGAGGGTTATAAATATATGTATAGACTTGACATGTATCCTAAAGAACTAGACAGTACGAGATCAATCAACCTACAGTAAGTAAGAAAATATAGGGTAAAAATTCAGAGAAAATACTAAAGAATGAATTTTGTAAATAAAATGATGCTCAAACGAACTTGTAAATATTATAAAAACTTCTGTATTTTCTACAGAATTTATACTAACTCTAATTGTCTTATTTATTTTCTAATATGTATATAAAAACACAAAATATATAAAAATATAAAATATTATCGACCATGAATAAATGTCTGTAGATCTTGAATGAAAAAGGTAAAATCTGGATTCCCAACTGAATTCCCACTTCGTATGAATTCCAAATTGACCAGACTCGCTTTCAAAGCATTAGTTATACAATTATCTATCTACTGAAAATAGTTTCACTAGAATAGGAGCTAATATACAAAAGTTTGGTTTTAAGACATGCGTGGTATATATGCATTTTTTTTACCATTTTTTAATTATGGACATGTATTATGAAGGAGATCAAGAGTGAGGAAAGAAAGTCGTGCTTATCTAGTGGGAGAAGAACTTACTCGTCATATAGGTCCCTTCCCTCTTAACTAAGGCAAACAAATCAATTTGAGGCTAACTACGAATAGTGCTTATGCTAAGTCCTATCTACTCAATGCTTTGCTTCAAATTATTATTCATTTCCATGGAGCTATCAGAGTCGACAAAGAGCTTGAATTCTCAAGTTCTATCATTATGGGGTTGGAGGGGAAGGTCTTCTGGGTGTAAATATTCAATCCTATCACTTCCAATCCTTTGTGTCCCAATAATGTAGTTACCACCTCTTACTAATTAACAAAATAATAACAAGGAGGGTGGGTGGGATGGTTTAATGAATACTCGTAAGAAAAAGAATAACCATATCCAGTAGAACAATTATTTACATGATTTGAATATTAATTGTCTGGGTCCATCTAAATTCTAATTAATATGAAGATTATTTCAAATTACGATTGATATGAACTATCAATCGTAACCCCATAATCCCAAAAAAATAATATTGATCTTAGTTGATTTTTGCATCTTAGCCCAAATTAAAATGAAATCACGTTCGTTAGATAGATAATTTAATTTAATGAACAATAAATGCGAGTTTTGTTCACTTTGAGTTCCTATGGAGAAGATATTGATCTGTAAAGTTCATTTTATGACTTTTTCAACTAAGTGTACAAAGTGAATGTGCATCATATATTTTGGACAGTATTTTTATTATATTATATACATTAATATATACAAGTTTTATATTGAAAACATGATTATTTGAGGTGTGTAGAGTATGAAATACAAATAATGTAAGAATGAGTTATTTACAAGTATATTGTACTTATTATTTTTAGGGTTTCAATACAACAAAGTGCCATATCTCCACCTTCATTATTCCTATTCAACCAAGTCAACATTTGACTTGGTTTCGGGAGCTAAGGTTAGACAACATCTATGATACTTCTTTTATTTTTCTTTTCTTTTATTTATGTATTTTATTTTAGGTTTAAATCTGCATATGTACACAATATATACTTTTTTGCTAGGCAGATGCCAATTCATGCTAATTGGTAATATTTACATGCATTTATCTAGGGATTTAAAGGCTAAAATGAATGAATAAATGTGCGTGAATGGGAATTCATCACTCCCATGTACTTAGCTTTACTAGTCCCCAACAAACACTTATGACAAGAACTTATCTTCAAAATATCAAAGTTTGGAGCTTAGTTAGACTGTTGGAATGTTAGTTTGTCGGAACCTTAATAGGACTAAGACTTTAAACTTAACAGCCCCTAAGATCCACAATTATCTGATCAGTTCTCCTCGATAGCCAGCTCGAAATAAATGTCTTCATACGCAAACCCTTATGACTATGAGTCTATCATGCACAATGTAAATGATATGTACCTCCTCTCGATTGAAGCGGTAAAGAGACAATCTTCTCCAACATGGTGAACCTAATTCCTCAATCCAACAACTCTTTTCTCGAAGAGCATAGTATTTCCTTATAAGTTCAAGTGCAACCGGATCAAGAAGAGGAGATGGAGAAGAGAGTGGAAGGTAGCCGGTGTAGCTACCTATCCTTGGATGATTGACTAGTATATCCAAATCACCCGACTGCAAATACTACAAAATCTTTGACTTTGAAGCACAAGCCTTGATTGTTGAATACATAACTCCGACGGGAATTGATTTTTCTTAGATTTTTATCGTCTAAATTTTTTGGAGTCTATATTGCATACCCCCTTTTTAAATTATATGTACATTAGTATTTACATAAGGACTTTTTCCTCTTGAGCCATTAGACTATCCCTCTTTTGAAGCTTTATCGCAACCCACAACATCATGTCTTTGGAGTTCGTTGCTACTAGATATGCTGGTGATCGATACAATCATTGCGACCTTCGGCTCTTTAGGTTTGCTCTTCCTTGAGAGAGTGTCTGCATGGTTGGTCCGCCTAGGCCTATAGTGAAGCTCAAAATCGAATTCGACAAGGAATTCTTTCCATCGCCTCTACTCAAGAGTTTGCTTCTTCTGTGTGGTAAATCAGCTCGTTGCCACATTGTCCGTGTCCACCACGAACTTCGATCCGAGGAGATAGTAGGTCCATGTCCTCAGACAATGGGACACTACGATCATCTCTTTTTCATGCGCAGAGTATCTCCTCTTTATTAGATTCAATTTGCAACTCTCATATGCCATTGGGTGCCATCCTGTACTAGTATAGTCCAAGTGCATAGTCGGACGCGCCGGTGTGGACTTCAAATGACTTATCATAATCTGGAAGTTGTAGAATCAACTCTTCCACCGTCGCCCCACTTCAACTTCTAGAATGCCTCCAGGCATTCACATGTCCATCTCCAAGATTGATCCTTCTAAAGTCGGTAACGACCGTTGCTAAAGGTCCAATTAACGGCGACGGTCGTTACCAACCGTCCCTATTACTTGACGGAGGGGACGGTCAGTCTGCAACCGTCCCCTATAGTAGTATAGGGGACGGTTGCTCCATGACCGTCCCCAATAAGTGTCCCAAAAGGCCGTCCAGTTTGTAGTGTAATGAACTTCATGTGTTCACCAATCTGAGGAAAGATTATAGTCCCGTAGCATTCGTGGGAAGCACCCACTCTTCAATCGCTTGAGTGTTCTTGGATTCCATGTATCGTGCCTTCCTCCACGATATGCTCGAGGAAGGAGATGGTCTCCTAACCAAAGGCATACTTTTTTGTCTTAAAGTACAACTGATCCTACCTTTACTTCTCAAGCACCATATGCAGATGCTTGATGTTCTCTTCCAATTTTTTATTGTACACCACTATATCGTTTAAGTAAACCACAACAAAAGAGTTGATATACTCATGAAATATATCATTCATCAGGGTATGGAAAGTAACCAGGGGTGTTAGTCAACCCAAACAACGTAAGAAGGAAGTCAAAAGAACCATAGTGCATCAGACACACCATCTTCGGTTCGTCTTCCTCCTTGATGCTGACTTGTGGTATCTCAACCTGAGATTCATCTTTGGAAAGTACTTGGCCTAGCCCAAGCGATCAAACATGTCTTCAACATTGGGGGCATGGTACTTGTTCTTCACTGTCACCTTGTTCAGCGCCCGGTAATCCATGTACATCCGTAAGCTCCCATCATTCTTCTTTTGGAGCAACATCGATGCTCCATATGGACCTTGCTTGGACGCATCAGCCTATTGTCCACCAACTCCTTGAGTTGCCTCCGCAACTCCTCCAAATGTGCATGGGGCATCTTGTACAGTGCAAGTACATTGGGCATCGTTCATGACAACAACTCGATGGCGTGATCTATGTCTCGCTTCGGTGGAAGCTCCTTGGGCAACTCCTTCGGCATCACATCCTTGAACTCTCCCAACATCTTATGTACTGCCTTGGGGCATGGTTGAATCTCCACACCATATTCTTTGACACATACCGTGGCCAAGTACGACATCTCCCCCTTCTTTAATCCATTGCATACTTGCATCGCGGACATAACTCCAGCTTGTCCGTTTTTCTTGATAGCCCTTATGAAGTATGGACTATATCTAGCCACAAAGAAGACTCCTCCCAAATAAAGAGTCACATATGTCTTTGCTTTCTTCAAGAACTTGACTCCCAAAATGACTTAGAAGTCATCAAGAGATACCATGAGGAAGCGTACCTTCCCATACCAATCACCCAACTTGACATTACAATTTGCCATGCCTTCAATCTATAGTGATTCGGAGTTGGCGAGCTCGACACAACACTGTCTCTTCTCGATGGGGACTCCCAAGCTCTTGAACTCTTTACTAGAGAGAAAGTTGTGTGCTTCTCTAATATCTATCATGACTGAAAGGGTCTTCTTGTGTACCACAACATCACGGTACACCAACTCTGATTCCTCACGCTCCACATTCGATTCTGCATCTTTTCCTGACTTTAATGGACATAAGCGAATGTTGTGCAACAACTTGAGATTCGTCATGCAACCTCTTCTTCGGAGTTCTCCTCCATATTCATGGAGTTTAGCTTCTTCCCCTTTGGACACTCCCATGCCATATGTGGGTTGTCACGGATGAAGCAATCCTTCCTCTTAGATTGCTCGGCCTTCTTGGAGGATTCTGCTCCCTCCCCCGATTTGCTATGTTTCTTGAACTTTCCCTTGCTCTTTTCTTTAGGCATGCTCTTCTCTTTCCCGATCTCCTTCTTCTCCACTATGTTTTGGACTTTATAGTCGACAACGCATCCGCTGCATCGATACTTGTTTGGAGGTCCTTCACCCCTTGTCTCCTAAGCTCTGTCTGAGCCCAGTTCTGGAGACCCACCATAAAGTTAGTTTGTCTTCTTCAGACATACTTTTGATGCCCATCAACAATGATGAGAACTGCATCGTGTGCTCGTGTACGGTTCCCATTTGCTTCAGCCTTCATAGTGCCTCCCTCGCTACCCAAGCAGTGTTGGTGGGTAGAAACTACTCCTTCATCTTCATCACCAACTCATCCCAAGACGAGATGTCTGCCCTTCTTTCGGATACACGACTCCTCCACCATAGTTTCACATGGTCGATAATTACATTGTCACCAAGAATAACTTCTCCACCTCAGAAGTCTTGACAGCTTTGAAATAGACCTCAACGTCCCACAAATAGTTTTAAAGTTTTTGGTACACTGTGTACCTGAGAAAGACTTGGGCTCTGGGACCTTTACACTTTTGCGCATCACTGGATCCATCGCCGTTTGCTAGTATCTTCTTGATAATAGAAAGCTCCTCATGTTGCTCATGTACTAGGGCCTCAAGCTCCTCTAGCTTTTCCCCAAGCACCTTCACTGCATCAACCGAACACAGATTCCCACCGTCGATGCTTGGCGATCCCATGCTTGCCTCATTCTCTAGACAAGCTAATCATTGGGCGTGAGTACCTACTGTAGACTAGCTCTCCACCACGATCCCCTCCAAGGTAGCAACACGATCACCGTTGTTGGGTGCCATCTCACAAGCTCTGATACAAGTTGCCACATAGGTAACATCTCAACACTGATTTTTGAGACTAAACTGTGCGACATTAGATTCTCGCAAGCTAACCAACCCTCTTATATGCGTGTAGACGTACATCAGCACGTCAAATAACCATACCCCATAAATAACTCAAACAAACAAACAAACACTTAAGCTTGTAAGGACACAATAGCAATGCCACCAACTTCCATTTGTTATTAGCAAGAGATTCTCTCAAGTGTGTTGATTACAAATGAACTCTCCATCTCCTTATATATAAGCTTGGGGTATATGAAAGGACACCATTATTATATATACAATGAATGCAATGACTCTTCGTCTCCCATGTAGATCCCTCATCTTTCGAGATGACTTTTCGCATGCCTTAGCTCTTCATCTTCGTGCAATCCCTATGTCTTCTGCAACGGACACTATGTCACTTGCTCTGTTAGCATGTCACATCATCTGCCACATCAACAATCCATGTCATCATACCACATCATCAACGGGCCTCAGTTAAATGTTATCGAACACTTGTATTATGCCACGAGGAACCCGCAACCTCCGAACCTTAATGCGATAAACCAAATCCTTAACTGTATGTACGCTAAGACGACGTTCTCCAAAACTTCATCATACGATCACCGAACTACACGGGCGTACGATAACCGATTTGGCATGTTATTCCCGTACCTCGAGACTTGAGGGTATTATAGTAGCCGTTCACTGACCCTGCAATCTCAAAAACACATAGGCATACAAAACCATCCTTCCATATTGTCTCCAACGTGGATGGGGTCCACCTACTTTGGGTACGATGGAAGGGGACCCAACCCCATGGATTGTTTAAACTTTGGCATTCTACATCGTATTTTGTATTTGAACTCAAAGTCGTACGCTTATATTTATGCACCTTCATTTGTTGATCCAATCTAACTATGTATTAAAAGCCGTGGGATAGATCCTGTTTACGGTGCTGTTCCCACGGTCAACAACTTCCGTTTATTTTTGTCTTTGTGGTTAACACTGTAGCATATACAATTGCATGAAGTTCCCATTGGTGTATCGTTTTGTTATATAAAATATATATTTATATTTTATTTCGTGAATATAGAGCCATATTAGACTAAGATCTAGGAAACTGTAATTGGCTATGGCATTGCATGCAAATCTGCCGTATTGGATAGGATTCAGCTGATGTGACAATCGTGATGATAACTCTGGAGATTAGATTTAGTCTGAGACTTATCTTTATCCTCTTCGGGAATTAACTTGTTGCTCTTAAATTTGATCACAATTTTTCATGTAACGTTTTATATAACTCAAAATATTCTACGGTGCAATTTTCTCAAAGTTGAGATATATTTGAGGGTCTTTTGATTCATTAGGATTAATTGAATCTAACTTGCATGTTTTTGCAGATTCACGTGAAAATAAGTTGTAGGAATACTATTTTGGTTTGAAAGTTTGTATAATTGTTGGTTTTGCGGGATATTGGTGTTAGCATCTCATATTAATTGCGGAAGTTGTTATTGGGATTTTTTATTGAGCTCGCATTGCATCATCTTTGGAAATCAAAATTACTTACCTTTATAAATGAGTTGCCTCCTTAAGTTCGGTTTTAGAAATGGCCTAAGTAAAATAAACATCACATCTGCATTTGGGTTGGTTTAATCCAAAAGTAGTTAGGGTTAAAGAGTTACATGAGGACATGGATATAAAGATGAAGCATGCTACGATGATCAGAATGTAAATATGAATCAGTCATGAGTTAAAATTAAATTCTGTCATTTCACACGGTCTTCATGTAAAATATCCCAATTTGTGAATAAAAAACGATTATTTTAGTTACGACCTAAGATGGCTGTTCCCTTATCCCATTTGCTAACGTTTCAAAGCACACAGACGCTGCTGCTGCTGTTCCGCTCCCTCACTCTCCACCTCTCTCTGCTTGCGAACGGCGCGATTCCACGGAGATGCTCCGGCAGTGCGCGTTGGCACCATCTCATTCTCCCTCCGCGTAAGGGCTCTTCTTTTTCTTCTTCTTCTTCTTCGTCCTTACTTCAATTCGCCCACTCCTTCCAAGATCAGTACCGAGTCACCGGTTTTAGGGGTTTCGTCGAGATTAGGGTTTTGGATACTATGAATCTATGATGCAAAAAGAGGAAGAGAAGGAAGTAACTTCAGGTGTATAATGGATGGATTATATATGACAGAGGTGACACTAACTCCTTTTGTTTCGTTAGCATCATAATACATATGATTGAAAAATGTATAAAGCACACTGTTCTAGATGACCACCTACTGAGGGTGGTCACTTATCACTTTCTCAAATAGCAAATGTATACACAGCTGAGTTATATATATGTGGAAAATGGAAATGAATTTCGGGTATGTTTTGCTGCATGTCTTAAAAAGAAGATCTCGAATTTATTCATAAAATGGACAGGGCAGCATATTTGATGTGAATATATCAATCTTGTTGCATGTCTAATTGGAAAGAAGTAATCGGAGTTATTTATTTCCTTTCAAAGGCAAAGAAAGGGAAAGGAGCTGGTTAATTTATTTATACATCTCATCTATAGTAATTGCAGATATTAAAACTTAAAAGGTTTTCTGAAGGGTATATGGGTAAAATTTTCTATATCAGTCAATCCTTGTTCGTTGTTCCATTCACTTGAGCAATCAAAGGCGAAAAGGCAGCACTCCTCAATATTTCCTTACCCCTCCATCAAAATGCCAAATTGTCTGCCACACTTTCTCATTTCTTCCCTTCCTCCTCTTTTCCCTCCCTTTTGTTTTGATTACTCTATCTAAACATAGGCGAAAGATATGGAGCTTGCTCTTACAATGTGCTCAGGACTTAGGAGGCCTAGTGTGCTTTGGCTGGACTGATTTAGAGTTCCCTCATTGCTCAAATTGGAAATTAGGAACTCATGAAAACCAAATAACTGAAGTGGTCCACTATATAATTTCTGCTTTTAATATACGAAGAACATGTTTGATAGCTTTATAGGCTTGTTAGTTTGACATCTAGCTAACTTCTCGCCCTTGGATGGGAGACATGGTTGGTTGTCTTCATATTTGCTCAGTCGATGTCCATTGCTCTCTCTCTCTCTCTTATATTTATGTAGCACCAAGTTTTACTCTAATAAGTCCATTGAATATACGTGCCCAGTTTTAACATGCATGGAATCCGCCTCAACATATTTATTTTTCTAAATGCGCCCACTCATTGTGTCTATTATCAAAGTTTTGCTCTATATGAAAATTGCAAATACATAACTAGAAAACATTTCAAGTTGATTAGCTTGGTTCCTTTTGATAAAATAAGTTTTCATGGTTCTATAACATGTCTAAACAAGAAATGAAGTACACACATTTTTGAGACAGTGACTGATCAGCATCATGCAAGGAAGTTAACTTCAATACTTCTTAGATGGAACATTCCAGCTTAAGGACTAGTTGCTAATAAAAAGCCTCTTTTATTTATGAATTGCAGATGTCATATCCAGTTTCTTTCTTCCCAGTTTAAAGCACCAGATGAGTGTTGGTTTCCTTCCAATCCTCGCCATTGCTTTTTATCAGGTTTGTTGTTTATTCATGGAATTCTGCATTTATTTTGGCAACGTAACTTCTGATAAGGATGTAATCACTTAGACATCTGCATGAAGTTGTATTAACTATTAACATTATGCCTGGATTATATGTTTGGCATGATGACATCGGATGATTTCTTTTGTAATTTCCGATAAGCAAAGAAGCATATTGCTTTATGTGGCATGAACTATGTTAAACACAAGAGTTTCTACATGATGACTTATCGGTGGCGTTCGGTTGGGGGGTTACCCCCCACTTTGGGTGGGTAACCCCCCAAACCCACACTTTTAACCCACTAGTGGGGCCCACTCCCTTCCCATAAAAAAAATTATATATTATACCATCATATCATCTAAAAATCATAAAATGCTCAACTTCTGCTCACTATTCCAAACTTCAATACAATCACATCACAACTACCTACTTTTTCAAATTTCAATACAATCATACCATAATAACTACCAAAATTTCAATACAATCACATCACACAAACCCTCCCAACCCTTAACCCACCAACCAAACACACTAACACAAAAACGGGTTATCCACCCCCAGATAACCCACCAACCAAACACACCCATCTAGTTTCTTATGGATCATCGTATGTCTCCTTGTGATGTTTTCTGGTGAGTGAATTGCTATTAAAATGTTCAAAGAGAAAATCACGAAGAGTGGAATATATGCTATGCATTTTTATCCTAATGTGACTACAGTCTATAAATCATGGAATATGTGGTAGGCATTTTTATCTAAACGTAGCATTAATATATTGAAAGAAAACATTGTGCACCGTGTTGCAGAAGTTGGTATTCAGTATTCAATCGGAGGGATCACTGAATAAAGAATATTCAATATTCGGGAGAATATTTGGAATCATTCGGTTCTGTAGTTATTATTTTTTTAAATATAAAAATTATGTCTCTTATATGTATTTTTATATATTTATATATATGACCATCAATCAATAAGAATTCAAGATAAAAGTGCATATTAACAAGTTACAAATATTGAGCTTCAGATTTGTGGTGATATAAGGATAAATGGGAATCTTTAAAACATAAAAAATAAAGAAATTAACAATCTGTTGCAATAGTCAGTCGAATATTCGACCTAATACATGAATATTCTGGAATAGCAATATTCTATTCGGTTACCCCACCGAATAATAACATTCATCCGAATATTCGGTCCATTCGGCCGAACATTGCAACACTGGTTGTGCATAAGATGATCACTTTTAGATAAAAATCTTTCCTCTTCTCAGCTAGTTTTGGAAGTTTTTTACTCTAATGTATCATGTAGGGTTTATAATGTCCTCTAAATTCTTCTAACTCACAAACCTGATCAAATTTTTTCAAAAATACAAAATATTATATAAAATAAAGTTTTGCTTGAAAGAATTAAAGTTGTTTTTTGTCACGTTACATTCTTCAGGAAGTTTCTAGGGTCTAGGGGTGAATAATGGTAGAATCTTTTTGGAAGAAATCCAAGACTATACCTCGTATGTGGACATCTGTGGTTCGGATTTTGGGTCTTTGGATTTAAAAAACATTTTTCTAAAATGGGAAAGGGATGTTAATCCTATAGGGTGCCCGCCCAAAACTTCATGTAATCACATGACTAAGAATAAATAACTATTGGAACTTAGATTTGCTTCGACCGAGACTAGGCAACATGGAGATATTTCGATTCTGGTTGGACAACTAGACGCATTAGGAGATCGGTATCCACGTCTTGTTGTGTTTGCTCAAGATCAAAATGGTTGTGTTCATCAGGTTTGGATCGACTTATGGACTCACCTTCACGTCAGATTTATCAAAGCAACAAGTGAATGATTTTATGGCACTGCTAACTGATCTGGCAGGCATCGAGGGCATTACGCATGGAAGAGGCCATTTTCGTCAGATCAATGGCACTTTCTCTCTAAAGAAATCGTATCGGCACTTAGCACATCTCAATGCTTTAATTCATAATAAGATCCATTGCGATTACAAAATAATTTGGAGTAGTAAAATCCCACTAAGGATTAAGATGTCCCTTTAGCCTGTCATGCACGATCTATTGCTCACCAGGACACGATGCGACAAGCTTCTTCATATGGGTGACCTGATTTGTGGGAGCTGTGATGAGGGAAACGAGGACATGGACCACTTATTCTTCAAGTGCAGGCATTCAACTATTGTCTGGGTTGGGGCAAACATCCAATGGCTTAGAATAGATAACGCTGGTTCATCTTGGAGTTCCATCCTTACAATTTGTGTTAATTCACAAGACGACAACTCGTTGACGTTTGCATGCTATTTGGTGTGTGGGGATTGAGAATATCTTCAGGGGCCAATGACTAGACTCGGAAAATGTATTGGGTCATTACATGACACGTTGGCCTTGACTAACTCTAAATTGTACTACGTAATTTTTATGAATTTATATAACTAAGATGCAATGGGTCCCATATTGGAATTCCACACTCTTCCTTTCAAAAAAGGGAGTACGAAGCTACAACTAAGTGTATCCATCGAGATTTACATAGACCATGAAACATTTAGAACTTTAGCATGCTCTACAACATTCTTCGTATAGAAGTTTTCAATTTTAAATATCAAGTGTTTCTGGCCAATCAAAGTGCTTAAATTATAATAACAACCAAGATGAGCATTATATACTCCCCTTTAATGCAAAGTGCTGAGAGAAGTGTGAAATATGGTGATATGTATGAGAGTTGTTTCATCCCTTATAATCGTGTTATGGTGCTTGATTATGTTTGCAGTGTTGAATAAGAGCCAAGCACCCCTTGTACTTATTGAGAAACATAATGGAATATCCTAACCTTCATGCCTTTTCCCCATTGTTTCACCCCGATCCCCTCCGGAGTTATGTTCCTTCTAAATCTATGTTTTCCTACTTCTATTTGATTTCGCATTTACATATTCTATTTGTATGAGTGTCAATGTGAAAATGCTTCATTCTTACCATGCAGAGAGCTTCTTTCTCTGGACTTGATTTATTTTTCTCCTCTCATGGACAAGTCAACATAGAACTTGTGCTCATACTTAACAATATGATGGGTTGTTAAACATACATATGTGCATATTCTTGATGCTTCTCGTACTTTACCTATTCATTTCAATGTTTCCAATTTGTATTGAGGAGATATGGTTCTCACTAATGATTTTAATCATATACATGTCTTTTTTACTTATACTAATAAATATGTACCCATAAAGGTCCTTGGTCTAAGATGGGGGGTATTTTCCTGTTCGTTTTAGAGTGTTTGAGTGTGTTTCCTTTGTTCACATTCCCAGTCACGAGTGGTAGTTAGATGTATTCTTAGTATGCTAAGTATCAAAATGAGTGTCGTTCCTATATCACTTTTTTCGAGTATGTTTCCTTCTTTTGTAATACTAACAATTAATGATTTAAAAAAAATGAAAGACAAAATAAGACAATTTCCCTGGAATCGAGGCAAGGCGTAACCTTGTGACGGTAGTTTAAGCCTCATCTTTTGAACAAACATACAATTTAATAAAAAAATTTATATAAATAATAAGAAAGCTATGTTATAAGACAAATCCCCACATGTTTAATGCAATTAAAAGGTTTTTAGTATAACTCTTCACGTCGAAGAGGAACAGACAATATTGTTAGTGCTAAAGTAAGACACTAGAGAATTTATGATCACGATACACAATGTGAATTCCAACAATTGACAAATATATACCAATATGACACTACTTACGTTAAATGTATAAATAAATACCATTATTTTTATCAAATACAAATGGAATTGAGAGAGCACAATAGAAGCCAAATGCATTTACATGAAGTTATTGCAATTGCAACAAAGATCAATGTTCAAATTAAAAAATACATGCGATACAATCTTACTACACGGGCATGTGAACAACTGAGTTAGAGAAGCAAGTAACTAATCAAAATCTCTAGGAAACCACGATGGTATAAAGAGGCCAAGAATCCTAGATGAACTTCTAGTCCACACTGTCGTAAGCCTCAGAGAAGTCTACCTTCCAAAGTAATCCTTTTACTTCGCATCTCTTCGAATCAAAGATGATCGCAATAGCCATGACTACACTATCCATCAATTGCTTGCGTTGAAGCCAAGTCACCAAGATGATAGTCCCAAGAATGTCTCTGAAATAATTAGCCGTTAGTTTTGCCGTAAGAAAGTAGCATTGGACGATGTTATCTGGCAGGAGTCCACCTTCAAAACATCTTTCTTAGGCAACAAAAAGATGAATAAATGATTGAGATGATCAAAGCTCTGGTTTCCTTGTTTGACCTCCTCGATTATAGTATAAACCTCCTCTGCTATAACATCTTAGAACTCTTGAAAGAACACATAAAAATGCATTCGAACCAGAACATCCACCATCATTTAAATTCAAAAAATACATTAGAGATCTCATGATGTCAAAATCATGGGTCAATCCACCTGCTTCCTTCTGAGAGATATGCATCACATCCTATCCAAGCCAACGGTTCCCCATTGGATGGACATGTCTCCTAGTCGACCAAAAGTGTCCAGTCACCACATCTCCTACAACATGCTTCTCATGGAACACCTCATACCCAATTGTGATGGTATGAATGAGGTTCCATCAACCCCTTTCGCTTGCCACATAAAGAAAGAATCTTGTAGTTGGTCAATTTCTATTAGCCAAATCTGCCTCGATCTTTACCTTTGCTCTGCATCCCTTTTACGATCTTCCTCCTCAATATTATCTGAAAAATGCTAAGGTCTTGAATCTTTTTATCCCCCAAATCACACTCATCTTCTAACCTGTCCAACCTACCAATCTCCTCCAAGGCAAAAGATCTCTGCTGATCCCGTTGCATCTAAGACTCATGTATGCACCCAATAAGCATCTTACGAGGCTTGACTTGCTTGAGAGCTAACCATTTTGTTGCCGAACCAACAACATTTGGACCACTCAAGAAATACTCAACTCTCTCACGAAAATCAGCCTCCATCATTTAAGAACGCGCATAGCGGAAGCAAAGGACGGACAACTTCCCTCTCTAGTATCCACGTGCAAAGGAGTATGGTCCAACCACAATCTAGGTAATGATTGGACATAAGTTAATTGAAACAGCCTCAAGGTCTCAATTAGGATGAATGGTTGATGTGAGTCTTGGAGGGGTTCCTCTAGGTGTATCTGCAATTTGAGGCATCCAAGACCGCTGAGGCCTCCTCCTTGACCAAGTCAACAAATGTCCTCGAATCGGGGTCTATCCCCTCAACTCTTGAGCGAACAGAATATCATATTGTGATATTGAAATCGCCCCGTACAGTCCAAGACAACCTCAAAATCCTAGCACAGATCTTCCTCAACTCATCCCAAATTTTGGTATTCAGTGAAGCCCTGACTAACCGGGTAAACCCATGTAACGGTTAATCTATACCATCCTGGATCTGGTCCACGACCTCCATGGCTGATCAAGTAGAAAGAGACTCATCAATCCAATGGAAATCTTCTCCATTCCAACCGACAATAATATCCCTGGAGGTCATTGTTGCCCCAACATCCCTGAACGTCAGAATTCAGGGGCCCGATATACATCTCAACATTACAAAATCCCTGCAGACGTTCTTGGGTTTAAGGAAGAATAAGAGGTTCACCTGCTACGAACCAATCAGCAGCCACAATTGCCCACTTCCTCGCCTGCCCTAGACCTCTGACATTCCAAGAGCTTCATTGACAAACAGAATCGATCAACTCTACCATATGAACATCCCCACAGTTATTCACTTCTTGGAAACCAAACATCTCTGCTTCAGATGCTGTGTGTCACTAGGTAGGGTCATTCCCAAGAAATTCTGATTATATGCAACAAGCCATGTTAAATTTGTTTTACAACTTTAGGCTACTGGTTACCTAACACAACCCTCCTTTTTTTAGTTTTTAAAAAAAATTCATTGCAGTTTAATCTGGTGCATGGTCAGTGCAAAGGCAGAGAGTGTCAAGTATTCATAGACATGATGACAAACCTGGTACATTATACTCCACTTGGCTATTGATGGCAGTTTATGTGCTGCCAGATATAATATAAATTGGTGAATGGAGATAAAAAGAACGCACCACTTTAATAAATTATTACAAAGTTCCCGTGTCACAATGAGAAAAGTTTGTGGCCTACTTTTCTACCAGTTTTGTGGCAGATACCACTCACCAGTTTTTTTGCCTTCCATAACAAATTTTTACTGCTGCATTACTGTTATTTTGCATGCATAATGGTAATTTGGCCATATGTGAACTTGGGCTAGCAGGTGCTCAATTATAAGAAACATCTCTGATTAACTGACCTTTGATGCAGATAAGAGAAAAGCGAAGTCTTCATTGAAGGCTGGTTTCTGGGACTCCCTTAAATCTGGGTAAACCTAATGACCTGAGTTTTTTATTATGAAATGCGAGGCAGTTTTAGATTTTTATTATTCAGTACTAAAAAGTAATAAACCACATAAATAATAATATAAAATCGCTAGTTTGCTACTAGTTAGGAGGTAATGTCTTTGGAATATCACCTGTTCTAAGTGCAAAGAGGGGCGCAATATTGAAGTTTGATGCAGCTGGTATATGGATCAACGTTTTGGGTGTCAAGAATTGTTTGTGGCTTTGACTTAGCTGGCATATATATGCTTTGAAAATATCAAAAAACAAGCAAGAAAATCATAATATCAAAATCTTAGTATATATCACAGTTCGTGATGATAGAAAATTATTCTACTTTGTGAAGAAGCATCCTAGTAGTAAAAATTTCCATTTTCTTCTCATTGAAAGCAGTTTAGACTGTATATAAACCCGTACAATGCACTGATACCTGTTAGTAGGTAAGATGGAGCTAAAACCAAGATTCAAATACCATTCGTGCATGATCATGAGAATTGAGAGAATTCATTTACCTAATAACTTGATATTTCATTTCAGTAATTATCCTCCAATTAGATCTTAGTTTGTTACAAATCTTAAATTTCCCACGTGAACTCATACACATGGAAAGACATGCACTGCTTGGAAATACAGACAATCTACAATGAAAGCACTATTCTCCTATAGTCCATGACACATTGATGCCTCTTGGGACCCTCTTATTTGCAGGTAGACTGGCAGGTTAAATCTTAAATTTAATATGACAATCCACTGAAAAAATGAATAGAAACCACACTCTTGTGCAAAATACTATAATAAGCAACAACCGTGACACACCAAACTCACATGCACTACAATGGATATCTCATAATGAGGAGACCAACAAATTTTGGTCAAAAAGATGTTACTCAAGATTAAAAAAAAGCCTGGACTGCATCAAAATTTATATTCGAAAGCATCAAAAGTTAAACCTCTCCAATGCGGAGATTCAAAGAACATGCCGCTCTATGTGAAAGCCTCAAGATTAGTGAGAGGGCATAAAAGTTACTTTTCCATACAAAGATCTTACGAAAAGAATTCTCCCGCATTATATGGAAATTGGATCTCTTTTATAGTGGCAATGGACCAATAAAAAATTCAGGCAAAACATGCCAATAACATGTTACTCTACTGGAAGATTAAAAAAAGGGCCTAGACTGAAGCAAAATTTAATACTCGATAACATTGAAAGTTATCCAATGTGGAAATTAAAAAAAACATGGCTCTCTACGTGAAGACCAGAGTACCTATTTCCAAGGTTCTAAATCACGATTTCTTTCGAGATGGCGAAAAAACGAAACAAATTCAAAATTTCGACGAAATTTCTCTAATTCGACCAAAATCGGCCTAGATTTGTGAAGGAAGGGTCCATATTGAGATTTCGATTTCGATTTTGGTGGATTTTCGAAATCGAAATTGTTAAGTTAAAAGATCGTACTATGTGTGTCTTATTCTAATTTCTTCTTTCTCAATGTACTTATCATGTAATTAACCCCGGGCTATTCTCCTATATAAGAGAGCCCTCGGGTACGTCTAATGCATCAACTACATTTCTCCCATCATGGTATCGGAGCAACGGTCCTAGACCGGGGTTTCGTTATCCACCACCCAAACCCTAACCCTAAGCCACTCCACCCCCCCCCCCCCCCCCCCCCCCCCCGGCGCCCACCCACCGCCCTGGCACTTCTCTCTCGCCATCCCAAAGCCCAGGCGGCGCCGCCCTGCGCCCACAGGCCCCATCGTGCCGCCTGGAGACCCTCTCGCGCCGCTCTAAGGCGTCGCCCCGCCCCTCCCGGGGGTCCAGCACCTCGCCAGGCGCCGCCTCACCGCTGTAGGCAATCCCGCGTCTCGCTAGGCACCGCCCCCTCTCCGGGCGGCCTCTTGCGCCAACCCAGGCGCCCTCCCCGCCCCTCCCGGCGGTCCAGCGCCTCTCCAGGCGTCACCCCGCTTTTGTAGGCAATCCCGCGCCGCCCTACCGGCCCCACGACTCTTCTGCTGGCCACGAGCCACCTCTGACGGCCCCGCGCAGCCCCTGAAGGGCCCACACAGCAACTTCCAGCGGCCCTAGCGGCACCGTTACGCACTCCGGCGGGTCCTAAGGGTCTTCACAGACACTGCGGGATTAGTCGACCTCTTCCGGAGGCAACGAACTAGGGTCGACACTTCAACAAGACCTAGGGATGGTGGTATGAGTCTACACATACAACCTTCCCCTCATATGATTCTGTAGACCGACTACTTGGTTATCTACGTCGGTCCTAGGCTCTTCATCAATCATGTCAGACAACAAGGGTGACGTGTTTACATCCTCGGGTGTCTTTAAAGGCCCAACCCCTATAATCAAGATGGATGGGACCAACTATGAACTATGGTCTATGTAGTTCCGCACCCTTATGCAGTGCCACAATAAGGAGCACATTCTGACAGAATCCGAGCCGGAGGACAAGACTGGAACAAATGCAACATGGAAGCAGGATGATGCATATACCCATATTTGGTTATCTGGGACGCTGACTACGGAGATTGCAAATGATATTGTGAACCAACCCACAACTAAGGCTATGTGGGATATCCTGGTTGCAACATATGAGCAGTCCAAGAATGAGAGGAAGATTCTCCAGTTACAGTTCGATATCTTCTCAGCAAAACAGAATGGGAAGCCCTTACATGCTCATTTCTCTCATCTAAGGGACACATTCGAGAGACTGCATAGCTTCATGCCGATCACTGCCAGTATGGAACAACAACAAGCTTACAGAAATGCTACGATGTCTGGTGTATTTCTGTCCTCCCTTGATCCAGAGTACGATGCTGCTTGTACTCAACTTCTGACTGGCGAGTCCATTCCATCGATGGAGGAGGTATTTAAGAGATTGAGTAGAATTACTACTAAATCAGCATCTGCTACCCAGCCTACCCCTACAGCTATGGCTGCCACTCGTGGCAGAGGAGCGTCGCATTTTCAGGGTCGTAGACCTTGGGTAGAGGGGAAGGCAGACACCGTGGCCCCTGTACTCACTGCCACCGACCAGGCCACTCTGAGGACATGTGAGGTCACAAGCATGGGTATCCAGCATCTGCACGGGTTGCAGAGCAGTCTGAGTCTACAGCTGCACCTCTTCCTGATACTCGCTTTGATGATCTCGTCTCACGACTTCGTGACATGATCATTACACCCTCATCTTCGTCTTCAGGTTTAATGGATGCTGCAGCTTCGGCCAGAGCTTCTTCCAGCTCATCAGGTACACCTTATGCACTTACCAGTACCACCTGCTCGGACCTGACAGATTGGATTATGGATTCCGGAGCCTCTCATCATATGTGCGGCGACAGACGGCAGTTTGCTACCTACCGAGCACTTGCCCCAGAACGATCTGTGGTCATTGCCAATGGGGTCCGATTACCCATTGTTGATCCGGGGGAGATCACCCTGACATCTTCTTTGAGTCTTCAGAATGTCTTACATGCACCAGATTTTCAGATGAACCTGTTATCAATTAGCCAACTTACAAAAGATTTACATTGCCGTGCCATCTTTGACCCTTCTACTTTTGTGTTTCATGACATACTGACTGGCAGGATGATTGGAAGTGGCCGTGAGCAGAAAGGCTTGTACAAACTTGCTTTATCATCATGTGCTGGTGCTGCTTCTACTATCCCCTCAGGATCCATTTCTCCATTCCTTTGGCATTTCCGATTTGGCCATCTGCCTCTGCAGAAGATGTGTCATGTCTTGCTGCAGATATCTATCCGTACCACATTGGATTGTGAAGCCTGTCAACTTGGGAAACACCATAGGTCTTCATTTCGTGTTCGTCCGAGTCGTCACAGTAGTCGGTCTTTTGAACTATTTCACTTTGATATTTGGGGTCCGAGTCGTGTACCTGATATTCAGGGACATCGGTATTATATGGTTGCAGTTGATGATTTTTCTAGATTATCTTGGGTATTCTTGTTAAAACAAAAGCCTGAAGTAGGTGCTATTATTCAAAAATTTATTCTGGAAGTTAATAACACTTTTTCTACCAATATCAAAGTCATTCGGACAGATAATGCTTTAGAGCTTTCAACACTGCATTTGTCTGATTTCCTCAGCTCACAGGGAATCCTTCATCAAACCTCTTGTAGTTATACGTCGCAACAAAATGGTGTGGCGGAACGCAAACATCGTCACCTTCTTGATGTCACCCGGACATTGTTGATCCATAGTCGTGCGCCTCACTCCTTTTGGGGGGATGCAGTTCTCACTGCATGCTACTTGGTGAATCGCATGCCGTCTACTGTTCTAGGAGAAAAGGTCCCCTTCTTGATTGCGTTTCCCGAGAAGGATCTTTTCTCCCTCACACCTCGTGTCTTTGGGTCTGTTGCGTTTGTGCATAATTGTACTCCTGGTCGTGATAAGCTCTCTCCAAGGGCTATCAAATGTGTGTTTGTTGAGTACTCTCGTACTAAAAAAGGGTATCGCTGTTATGATCCGACGAATAGGAGATACTATGTGAGTGCGGACGTCACTTTCTTTGAGTCTATCACGTATTTTTCTCCTACAGGTGACATGTTATCAAATGACAATGCAAACGATATTGTTGTTCCTCCACCTCCATCTACCACATCAGTCGAACCAGAAAGTCAAACTCTACCACCACCACTGCCTCCACCACCACCACCACCACCTCAGTCGAAATTTTTACCCATTGTTTACACTTGCAGGCAAGGTTTTAAAAATCGGACCGGACATTGAACCGGTTAGTCTTCGATTTGGTCCAACCGGGTCGGACCGTCGGTCCAAACCGGTTGGACCGGTGATGATGTCAGCATGACGTCATCATTCATATCGACTCGGAAAAAATCGGACCGGGCTTAATTTACTGGTCGGACCGGTCGAACCGGTTTTTTGAACCGATAAAACCGGATAGATATATGTAAATATGTATTTATATATCAATGAAATAATCATTTAAAATGTTAAATATTTCAATATTAAAACATGATTATCTATTTTGAATAAAACTCTACAAAGGTAGTCACATTTTCTAGCATTATATATGAATATAATATTGTAATAATTTATTTATAGTTGCTTGTAAAAAATTACCCCAAGAAAGTAGTGGCACAAGTTATATTCCAAAAAAGAGAGGGACGTAACTGAAATTGTAGAATTTAAGAAGGGTAAAAGTGATAAAAACCTTGTTATTTCATTATTTAAACCTTTATTTTTTAAAAATATACTAAACCATCAAATCCGGCTCAATCTGGGTCAACCCGGTCCAACCGCCCGGGTCAACCCGATCCGACCATCGGTCTGACCCGGTTTTTTATTTTCTTTTTTCAAAAAAATTAATTACCTAAAACCGGCCGAACCGACCGGGTCGGGGCCGGTTCCCGGTCCAACCGGTCCGACCGGTCGGTCGGTCCGGTCCGGTTTTTTAAACCCTGCTTGCAGGTCTTCTACAAGCACTTCTGCTCATCAGCCATCCGCATCTTCCAGCACGCCTGAGGTATGTCATGATAACACTGTTTCTACTGATGGCACTGGAGTTTTACAGGATGGCTCTGCTGTAGACGACACTGTGGAGGATGATCTGGATGTTCCTATTGCGCTGAGAAAGCCACGTCGTCAATGTGCTAAATATCCAATTGCAGCGCATGTCTCTTTGGATCATCTTTCAGATGAGTACAAGAAGTTTGTTGTTGGCCTTTCCGTGGTCACTATACCCAGAACGTATATGGAGGCATTACAGGACAGCAGGTGGCGTCAGGCGATGGAAGAAGAAATGGCAGCCTTAACAGCTCGCGGGACATGGTCTATTGTCCCTCCTCCACAGGGTGCTTC
This sequence comes from Ottelia alismoides, assembly GCA_037367405.1. NCBI lineage: Eukaryota > Viridiplantae > Streptophyta > Magnoliopsida > Alismatales > Hydrocharitaceae > Ottelia > Ottelia alismoides. The sequence continues at coordinate 157,703 of JAZKJV010010685.1, read as the reverse complement.
CATAGTAAGCTGCAAATGGATATTTTCTATTAAGCATAATGCGGATGGGAGCGTGGATCGCTACAAGGCAAGGTTGGTGGCCCGTGGCTTCACCCAGACGTATGGGGTAGATTATCAGGACACGTTCTCTCCAGTGGCGAGACACTCGACGCTCCGAATTTTACTAGCAGTTGCTGTTTCACGTGATTGGCCATTATTTCAGCTTGATGTGAAGAATGCATTTCTATACGGGGATCTTCACGAGGAAGTGTACATGCAGCAGCCACCTGGGTTTACTGCTGAGGGGGAGTCACAGAAGGTATGCCGGCTACATAAGGCCATATATGGACTTAAGCAGAGTCCTAGAGCTTGGTATCAAAAGCTGTCAGAATTGATTGAGCAACAGGGATTCAAGAGGTCCACTGCGGACCACTCTCTATTTGTTCAGAAGACACAACGAGGTACAATTGCCATTCTTGTCTATGTAGATGATATTATTGTAACAGGAGATGATGCTCAAGGCATTCAGGTAGCCAAGAAGTTCCTAGGTAAATAATTTGTGACCAAGGATCTTGGCACCCTTCGTTACTTCCTGGGGTTAGAATTTGCCAGGTATCATCAGGGTCTAGTGATGACCCAGAGCATTTGTCATGGATCTCCTGTCTGAGACGGGTATGACTGGATGCAAGCCAGCTATGACGCCTACGGATCCAAATGTGAAATTTTTTTTGAAAGTCTGCAAGGTAGAGGGTAACACTCGACGGTGTCCGCCCCCTCAAAATTTATTGATCACCAAAAGTAGTGTTACAAAAGGAGGACGCTACAACACCCCAAAAAGAAACGAGAGCAACAAAGATAAGGAATCTATATCACCCCAAAGAAATCTACATCACCCAGTCGTCCACGAACCTTTTGGCCATCATCCCTACATTTTCCTTATAGAACCTGTGACTCGAGAAAAGCAGGTCATTCCTCCCCCTCCAAATCGCCCAGAGAGTCGCGAAGGGTAGCGAAGGGTAGCAGCCGATCACGCCTAGCTCTCTCCCTATTATCGTGAATCGAGTTCCAAAAAAGCCTGGAAATCGTCAACGCGGCACCACGTGACATTCATCTCAAGCCAAACCTGCGCAACCAGTGAACATGAGAAGAAAAGATGCTCCACCGTCTCAATTTCATGGTCGCAAAGAAGGCATCTGTTCGCAGTCATGCCCAGAAGTCTGACGCAGCGGTCACGCGTCATCAATCTCTTCCTCCGAAGATGCCATAAGAAGACTTCAATCCTCTCAGGAGGCTTTGGATCCCAAATAGATTTACAGTCCATGTTCATCAGCTTCGAAATCGCTGCCGACGGTCTGGAAATCGCCCCATAAGCCCCCCTGACCGAGAAGGGGCCGCCCTTCCAGCTCCAATGATCTCTAACCACAGAGGGAGCCCCAAACTCCCGCAAAGCGTCTAGCATAAGCAAAAACTCGTCAAGTCTTTGGTCCGAGAAATTAGCGGCGAAAGAAGGCTACCAGGAGCCATCCACCCAGCTGTCCAAATGTGAAATTGTATGATGATGACACTGAAGAAGTTGATAGCAAAAGGTACATGGAGCTTGTGGGGAAGCTTTAAGCTCCTATATGTTACTATCACCAAACCAGATATTATGTTTGCAGTAAGCAAGGTTAGCCAATTTATGGAGTGTCCCATAAAGACTCATGGATGCTATCTATATGATCTTGAGATATCTGAAGAACTCACCTGGTTCAGGAGTATTCAGTTGGGACAGTTCATTGGAGGTAACAACATGTGCAGACGCTGACTATGCAGGATGCCCCACGGACAGAAAGTCTACTTCAGGATTTGCTGTTTTTGTTGAGAAAGTTTATAGGGTTTGTGGCGTAAAAATCTGGTTTTATGGATGAGCCCCATGGATAGCAAGGAATGGAATGGCTTTCGCAATGTCTGGTTTTACGGAGAAATTGTAATTTTGCTCATGCGAAGACATGGTCTGAAAGGTGTGTCTTCTAATTAATTTAGGCTATTCTTTAGCCTTGTACTGTTACATTTGTGATTATTGGTGAAGTTTTTGACCACACACCTTTACATTGGACACCTTTTTCTATTCAAAGAGGGGGTAACACGCTATGGTGTCCACCCCAATTTATTAAAAAGCAAGAGATGGTGTACTTACAGAAGTCAAGACTCTACTATAGTCTTGAAGTGAGAGGAACCATTTTCCCAATAAGAGAGATGGGAAGAGAAATACATCATTTCTAGCTAACTAAATTGTTGCCACAAGCGCCAGAGGCTGTAAGACTATGTTCCTCTGTCTATCCTTGGGACCACCAGAGAGTTCCTGAATAATTTGAGGCTATGAGTATTAACCCAATTCAGATCGGAAGCAGTCCGAAGCCGAGAGGTTAAAGAGTAATTGAAGAAGAGGCATTCAATGATCTCTATATGGGAGCTGCAGAGCGGGCATGAGTTGGACATGTTTGCAAAAATCTGACATGACGATCTCTTGTCATGATTCTTTTTTTCCTTAGCAACAACAAGAAAAAACCGATCTTCCCAGGCAGTCTTAGTTCCCATATTAAATTACAGTCTATGATAACTACATCAGTTCTTGAAGGTGGTGGTTTGCAGATTGCTCCATAAGCCTTCTTCACCGAGAAGAAGCTGCCCTTCCAACCCCAGTGATCTATGTTGGAAGAAGGTCTGCCGTGTTGGCCCAGGAGCTCCAAAAGAGCTACCAAATCCTCCAGACGATGGTCGGAAAAGTTTATGGTAAAAGATGGCATCCAATTCCCATTGTCCTAGCAATCGGCCACAGAAGCTGTACGGTCTCCAGCCAAGGCAAAGAGGATGGGTAATCTATCACAGAGTAGTCCGTCACCCATCCAGACATCCGTCCAAAACGCAAAAGATCGACTATGGCTAAGCACATGCTTAAAAAGATCACAAAAATGAGGCACGACTGAAATAATACCTTTCCAAAAAGACGACACATGGCCACCATAGAGATGGTTCATCTGCCCCGGCCGATGCAAGTCATAGAGTCGCGGAATCAATCTACAACAGAGGTCCTCACCCATTCCCCACAGCCTGCCAACCCATTTAAGAAGTAAAGCTTATCCACTGTCTCCAGGTTCTTGTTTCCCAAGACGCCATCAGACTTCAGAAGCGTCACAATGTCCCAGCTTACCATATGAATACTGTCACCATCCTACCATGCCTTGCTCCATAGGAAACACCTCATAATTTCTCCAGTCTACGACGAATACTGACCGGCAAGATACGAGAGGAAATGAAGTAGATTGGAATAGCCTCAAGAATTGCCTTTAGAAGAACTAGCCCCCCCACCCAAGAAAACAAATTGGCCTTCTAGCCCGACAGCCTGTCCTCCATCTTCTCAATAATAGGGAGCCAATCCGCTAGCTTGGTTCTGCCCGATGCAAGCGGAAGACCAAGGTACCACAGGGGGAGGGAACCGCAAGAAGTGCCCAGTTCAGTGCTACAAGAGAGCGCCTCCTCATCTGACATCCCAAAAGAAACAATCGTGGACTTGTCAAGATTTAAAACCAAGCTCGAGAGCTCACCAAAGAGCTCTAAAGTGGTAGACATGCCCTTCACCTCCTCCTTCCCATCCTTAATGAAGAGGATCGTGTCATATGCGTACTGAAGTAATAGGATGGAAATGTCACTAACAGAGAAGCCCACAATAAGACCCCCAGTCGTGACACGTTTAACTATACAAGCAAGCGCATATGCCACAATGACAAAGAGAAGGGGAGCAAGAGGACACCCCTATCTGACTCCACACTGAGGTTGGAAGAAACCTCCCTCTGGCCTCCCGTTGACGAGAACCGTGAAGTAGGCAGTGGTAACACACCTTTTCATCTAAGAGACCCAAATGTCTGGAAAGCCATGCTTATAGCTGCCCGGAGGAATTTCCAGTCTACTGTTTCATACGCTTTTGAGAAATGAATCTTCCAGAGCAATCCCTTCCTCTTGGTTCGCGTTTCCATTCCTTAATAATCTTGGTAGCCATCACCAGACTGTCTGAGATCTGCCTTCCCGGGGCAAAAGCTGATTGGAGCGGAGAGGTGATGTTGTTTATTACCCTGCTAAGTCTGATCGTAAAAACCTTCGTTACAATCAAGTAGATCTCATTAGACGGGGTGATTGGCATGAAGTCCACACTCTCGCACGACTGATGCTTCAGCAAGAGAAAAATGAGGGCCCAATTGATCCTGTCAAATCTTGCATTGCATCTACAACACTCCTCCACCACCTCCATCCCTAGATTATGCCAGAATTCCATGAAGGACACCGAGAAACCATCCGGTCCGGGGAATCCATCCGCATTCAGACTCAAGGTGACGCCCTACACTAGGTGTGCCGCGTGGACGTCAGACAGTCGGCTCGCCCCCAAGCCACTCCATCTCCAAGGCTGATCTGGGGCTCTAGAGTAGAACGAATGAAAATGATTCGCGACCACGAATCCCATCTCACTCTCCCCCATAACGGTTTCCTCGCCCACGACGAGGGACCGAATAAAATTATGACATTGTCTTCCACTGGCCACCTTGTGGAAAAAGGTTGTGTTTACGTCCCCTCTTTCAGCCAGGTCACCCTGGATTTCTGCCTCCATTCAATCACCTTTTTCTTGTCCTCAACGGGGATAATCTTCCGTGCCACCGCTCTTTGCTCAAATTCCACAAATGGTTGACTGCCTCTCATCCTCCGGCCCGTCAAGAAAGGCCAGCTTCGCCTCCGTCGTGGTCTTGCACGCGAGACCAACCTCCCATCTCTCCTTGAATGAGCAAAGATGCTTGCGAAGCAAATCAAGTTTCATGCACAATCGAGCTGCGACAGGCACAATCACCACAAAAGAAGACCGGAGATTGGTCACAAAGTCCCTGAAAGAATCCTCCTGTAACCTGGCCCGCTCGAAACTAAAAAAGCCTCTGCGAGGAGCTAACACACCCATATCCCATACCAATGGCATGTGGTCTGACCTCGTACGAGGCCTGGAAGAAGTAAACGAGAGTGGGAAAGCCTCCAAGAGCTCAACGGAAGCGAGAAAATGATCAATTCTAGACTGGGAGCACGAGCTTCTCCAGGTGTATTTCGTGTCCGATGCATCAAGAGCCTCAAGGTACAATTCATCAATTAGATCTACAAAAGCCTCAGAACCAGGATCCTGGCCCCCCCTCAACACCGGGCAATCTGAAGAAAGAAGAGTGGCATTAAAGTCCCCCATACGAGCCAGGTTCTGTCAGGGAATGTCTCCCTCACAGCTCTGAGGTCCTCCCACAACGCATCCCTGGGACCTTGCAGACAAGGTCCGTAGACATTTGTGATAACAACCACCGTGCCGCAAATAGCGCTCTCAAGAACCACAATCAGTGCATGTAATCCTCTCAGTTCAGAAACCAAGGAAAAAGAAGTCCCTCCACGTCGTCAACAAGCCACCAACAAACCCATTTGCGTCAATTGTTTTGAAACTCGACAGCTCCGAGGGAATGCCAAGTAGGGACAGAGCAGGAGTAGAGCTTCGTTTCATGGAGAAGGATCACGTCACAACCCCATTCATTGATTCTGGAACCCAAAACTTCTCTTTTTTCCAATTCCCCCAGCCCTCTTACATTCCAAGAAAGAACCTTCATTGGAGACCGGTTACATATCTCGAGGTGCGGAGAGCCCCTGCCACTACCACAACCGAAGCTTTGAAGTCTGAAAACGTCAGGTTACTAGCAACACTGGCATTAGCACGCCATCGTGTCCTGTACCTTTTGTCGCATCTTCTCACCGCACCTAAGTCAGGGGCGAGTGACGACTCCTCCGGAAGCGCTGAAACACACGATCCCCCAGAGCCACCGCCTATATCTTGGGATAAAGCGACGCGGTCTTCCCTATATGGTTCAGAGGGAAGAGAGCATGCTGTAGTCGACCAAGGTGGTGATCTGGGTCCAAAAAAGACCCAATCGCCCGACGAAACTTGGGCTGATGGGCTACACTCTGCTGAAGAGCCAAGATCCAGGGAGCCCAAAGTCGCCCAATCCCCCAAGGACATCGAGAGCTTCTCTGCCTTGCCTGGGGAGAGGAAGATCGAGCCAACGGCCCCAACAGAGAGCTTCAGTTCCCAAAAGGTAGCAGAAAGTGTGGTACCATCCATTGCCAAAAAGACACCAGTGCTTTGAAGGCTCACCGCATAGCACCCGAACATTTGCCAATATGAACCTGAGAGCGGGGTGATCGAGAAGGCACCAACACTGCCCTCAAACCCGCATCCGAATGTGCGAGAAAGGACCGACCCAATAACCGGATCCGGATATCTCACCGGCACAACTGGTCATAGCTAATGCATAAAAATTATTCTCGAAAACCGAAGCTTGATTATGGGAAATCTCCCGAACCTTCACCCCTTCCAAAAATGACCCTCCATCTCTCGTACGCTTCACCTTCTCCCCAACCGTTGTGCCACTTGAGAATGTGGAAACCGCAACTGACGTGGAAGGGCAATCCTTCACCGGAGAAGACGACAATGGCTGCGGACTTAGAAAGGAAAGTGAGAGGCGTAAAGCAGCCCTTCCGATCAAGAGCTTGCAGGATGCATACACCCCCGACTCGACAGAGGACTCCATCAGAACATTGACGATTAGAGGATTAGATCCATGACAAGTACCATCAGAATGGACTTGGATCACCCTCCCGAATTCCGAAAGCGCGACGTCAAGAACCACCACCAAATGAGAGAGGAAGGGCACTCTCGCTATATGCACCACCTTAGGCGACCTTTGCGACCCTTCCCCATCAGCGAAACACAGCCTTCTCCAAGCCACCACCCCTGAGCCCCTTCGACCAAGCAGCATGGCCTCTTGAGCTGCAGAGAGGCCCCTTTTACACAACACAATACATCTCCCAACAGAGCGACATTACCTGCGAAAGGATCCCCTAAAGCGTCCAACACCTCCTCTCTAGCATGGACCAACGCCTGCGGCACCCTCCGCCATGAGCAGATAAGAATTCGCTCAACATGTAAGGGCCGATGCATCCCCTTTACTACGCTCGCAAAAGACATCCCTTCCCGCACCATGGCCATCGATGCGAGCGAGCCACCTTCCATTGGACTAACTATTGGATCATCATGCAACCGCACTTGCACGTGAACCGACTGGTCGCCCGCGTAGGAGATCCGCTTGTGCCCAAACAATCCGCAAGAGAAGAACCTTGGGGGCACATGGCAAAAAGAGTCCCGATGTCCCTGAATGCCACACCTGAAGCACCTCGGGCCGCTCCTCCGATGAGAAACAAACAAGCAAACAACCAACCCTGCGATCGACAGCCTCCTTTGGGCTCTGAACTTTGCCCCTGGAATCCTTTTCGGCGGTCGTTGCTGGCTTCACACGACAGATCGCACGTCCTTCCCTTCTCGCACCTCTCTCTCCTTTTCCCACCTCTCCTTTGTTCGTTGAAAAAACAGTCACCCACAACACATGAGAATGAACAAGAAATAAAAGTGGGAAAATAAGAAAACAAATGGAGGAATGGGAGTCGCTTGAAGAGTGCTTGAGAAACACTGGATTGTGACCTTTACTGGCGGTAAGACCATGAGGCTTAATGGTGAGCTCGTGGTGTCAGATGGAGGTTCAATTTGAATTCTTGTGGCGACCTCGTCAAAGATGTAGGGAGGAGGGGTAGGCTCGTGGTCGAGATCAAACATGTGTGGGGAAGCGGAGACAACATAGGTGTGTGGGAGGGGAAGCAGAGGAGTCATCAGTATTGGGGAGGGGAGATAGAGGATGTAGGGGATCCAATGGACACAACACAAGGGGCGATGGGGAGAGGCGATGACGAAAGGGAGGAAAGGTGGAGGATACAAATGCAATAATGAGGAAGAGGAGAAGTGACATGGCCTCAAATTTCAGCGAAATTCGGTCGAATTTCTGTCGAATATCGATATCATGTCGAAATCGAAATTCGACCGAAATGGCCGAATGATCGAAATATGAGGACCGTCACCCTAGTACAAAAAATGACCGAAATTTCGATTGAATTTCGATCGAAATTCCATCAAAATTCTATTTTTTTGTTCGATCACCGAAATGGTGACCAAAACCGACATTTAGGGCCTTGAGTGACATATGGTGACGAAAGAAGGTAGATGGAACAAAGGGGAGGGTGCATTTGTAAATTTGTTTGTCTTGAAGGTTGAATATCATACTTTTTGACATATTTTGTTAACTTTAACAATCAAATTAATGGGAGTTAACCACACGAGTCTTGGAGTAAGAGTTAGTAACTTTATACGAGGTTGTGCAATAAATAAGAAACATGCATGAGATAACCGGTAATTATCAAAGTTATAGGGGTCGTGGTGTAAAAATCCCTTCTTGTTTTGATGGAAAGAGTATTATTACGAAGAAAACAAAGGGTTACATCCTCTTTTTGGCACTCCTCCACACCACATGCTTACAATTCAGAGTTCACACAACAACAAGAAAGCCTTTTCCTATAATTAAGTAGGACCAACAACATGGATTTTTTTTGCTTCCATTCAGTTCTATTTTGAGTTATTTTCAAGCTTAAACACAAATAATTAAGATCCCTTTGGATAGTTTCATTCCAACACTTCCTAAGTCTTCCTCGTCACCGCCTCAACATACCAGATATCACATCTTTTAACTGGCACATCAATCGACCTCCTTTGCAAATGACCAAACCATAAGCAATTTTCTCTCGTCTATCCTCTATCGGAGTTGCTCCAACTTTCATTCTGATCGCATCATTTCGAATATGATCTTTTTGTATATGACCCATACATCCACCTTTGCATTTTCAATTATGCTAATGTTATTCTCTTCACATGTCTATAGTTCACAGGTCAACATTTTGATCCATAGAGTATGACATGTCTTACAATTGATTTGTAATACTTAGACTTTCAAAGGAGTTTTCTTATCACAAAGAACAATAGAGGCTCCTCTCTACTTTAGCCAAACTGCATTTATTCTGAGTAACATCTCCATCAATTTCCTCATCCTGTTGCTAAATAGATCTCAAGTATCTAAAAGAATCTTTCTTCTAAATGTTATCATCTCCAATCTTCGCATTGAGTCCTTCATCGTTGTTTCCATCAAATGTGCACTCCATCTAGTTAGTCTTAGCCCTACTTAGACGAGATCCTTTAGTCTCTAAGGCATGTCTCCAAATCTCCAACATTCCGTTTACTTCATCTCTTGTCAATGAATTTTAAATGCTTCATGTAACACCAAAGGCCCTCTTTGGGGCATGTTAAAGAGTTTCGAACAACTTTTAGACATGCCATGATTGGGAAAGGCACCACTCCTATGAAGATAATTGGAGGTTCTCTAACTGTCAGTCAAGTTGTCATGGCTCAGGGGAAAAAAGTATATCTAAAGATTCTTCTTTCGTAGATGAATGGATTCTTGACAATAAAAATACTGTCCACATGATAGGCAATGCTCTATTTTTTAATCAATATCAATAAAAAATGGTCGTTGCCATGTCATCTTGGTTGATGCAAGTGTCATCATTGTAAGAGAAAAGAATATCACTATCTATGTTCACTTTTAATTGACAAATACTTTACATGTTCCTATTGCTTTTAAATATGATTTCCATCGATAAAATTACCATAGCGCTCAATTTTTCTTTGGTTTCCGCAAGGATCGATATGTCTTGTTGGATTTAATGTTTGATAGTTTATATGAGCTTCTTGCAAAGATTGATACTTCACTGGTACCAATATAGGTGACAATAAAAACGACACTTCTATTATTATTGTATAAAAGGCTTGCTCATTTGCAACTTTGAAGAAACTCTTCGTCGTCTTGTTCAGGAGCTGTTAAAGTACCACATGCATTTATTGAGAAAATAATAGACACATCAATCCTCTGAGGCATTCTCCTATAGTTTCATCCCGCTCCTTAGAGAGTAGGGTTCCACGTAAACCCGTGTGTTCTTCATGATTACTATATGATTATAATCTCTGACTATTCACTTCGCATAATCATTTTCTACATGGTATCTGAGTGAGTTTAGTTCTTGGATTTGTTCTTGAAGTTTGATATTATTATGTTCATGTTCATAAATATTCAAAAATCTGTACGAGTTTGGGAAAATCTTTCTTCCACACAGTTTGTTCTATGGTTCTAATGAAACCCTAATTCTGTAGAACCTGCAAGCATCTTGTTCCACATTCTGATAATCATCATCGCCAAGCTCATGGAAAACATAGGGTTCATGGAACCCTCATTCTGCCTCGCAATTTGATTCTACACGTGATATTGGGGGTTTCCATTATGCCATAGATTTAATTGAAGAAGTTCCGCACTGAGGCAGCGATCCCAGGCACACAACACTCCAAATCGCATGTGGTTGTGGCGATTACTGTGCCGTCTCCATCACTGATTTCTAGGCGTCAGATCTTGACGCGGGAGGGGTTTGCGAAAGGAGAACCCCATAAGAAGGTTTGACAACTCAGCCGAGCGTGGGAGAAGCACGAACAATAAGGTAACTTGGGGGAGAAGAGAAGAATTTGGTGTAGAACACTTACTTTCCAGCTAAGCTGAGCACTGGAAGCGATCTTCCGGGGTAAAACAAAGCTTCATTAATGCGACGGACATGGATTCCATGAAGCATCCCTTCGTATATAATGGGACTTTTAACGAATAATCCCAATTTTTGTTTAATAGTATATCCCAAACCACCATATTTCTTTTCTTCCGTTGTTAGAGGACTTCACCGACCTGGTCCAAGCTTGGTATTAACTCGATTAACCTTACTAGCTTTGAATGTTTTTGGGATTCTCTTTTTCTTGCGAGGCATAAGTCAAGAAGGAACTTCTATTACATGTTGCGGCTATCTAGGCATTGTGGCTAGTTAGGAATCGTGTTATCTTTGGTACTCATCGCTTTTATATTGATAATGTAATCTCTTATGTCAAAAGTCCTCCTCGGGTCTTGGCTTCTGTAAGTATCCTTGTTTATTTCTTATTAATATATTAGGGGGGAACACCATAGCGTGTTTCCCCATTTTGGTTTCAAAAAATATAGGTACAGTGGGCCTATCGCCATTGTCGCAGCATATTGCGTGCAAGTAGCAACCCCCCATCGAGTCCTCATAACCTTAAGGCAGTGTGCAAAACCCTCAGGAAAATGTACATGAGTTATCACAGAACTCACAACCCCCTGCATGATCGTAATTCCCTCCGATCATCGATAATTTGATCGCATGAGTTATCTTACCTCGGTCCTGGCACCAATCTCCTCCAGGCGGCATCCCCCGCCTTTTCATAAGATTACGTGCACACTTAGTACTTCCCTATGCATGAAGACCGCTGACGATCCTCTTTCTCTAGTGCAAACCTCTAAGCAACAACAATCCTCCTTGCACTTCTCTCCATGTTCCCAAGCACAACTCTTGCCTCACCAACCCTGCACTTTCATGAAGCACCTCGAAGCACCCTCAACAGAAGCCGTGTCGTCTTCTCCATATGCTGGTGCTGCTACTATTCCACCTGGATATGTTTCTCCTTTCACGTGGCATATTCGCTTTAGACACCGTCCTCTGCAGAAGCTGTGTCATGTTCTCCTTCAGATCTCTACTCGTACTACTTTGGAGTGTGAGGCATGTCAGCTTGGGAAGCACCATCGTTCTTCTTTTCCGAGTCGTCAGAGTCGTCACAATAGTCAGTTGTTTGAGATCATTTTGATATATGGGATCCTAGTCGTGTTCCTTATCATCAGGGACATCGATTCTATATGGTTGCTATGGATGATTTCTTTAGATTATCTTGGGTTTTCTTGTTAAAAGAATAAGTCTGAAGCTGGTTGTATTATTAAATCTTTTCTTATTGAGATTAAGAACATTTTTCTGCTAACATGAAGTTTATTCGCACTGATAATGCATTGGAGTTTTCTACTTTACAGTTGTCTGACTTTCTCATATCTATTGGTGTTCATCAGACTTCTTGTGCTTATACTTCATAGCAGAATGGTGTTGCTGGCAAACGACATCATCTTTTGGATGACATGAGGACTCTTTTGATTCAAAGTTGAGCTCCTCATTCGTTCTGGGGTATGCGGTTCTCAATGCATGTTACTTGGTGAACCACATGCCTTCTGCTATCCTTAGAAAAAGGTTCCTTTCTTGATTGTGTTTCCCGAGAAGGACCTATTCTCCCTTATTCTTAGGATCTTTGGATCTGGAGCATTTGTCTACGGTTTTACTCCTGGTTGTGACAAGCTCTCTCCTAGAGCTGTCAAATATGTGTCATCGCACCCAAAAAAGGTATGATGTTTTGATCTTGTTGGGAGAAAATATTATGTGAGTGCTGATGTCACATTTTTTGAGTTTATTATGTATTTTTCTCATACATGTGATAGGTTGTTTAATAATGACTTTGGCGAGGATGTCTTTGTTCCACCACCTCCTTTATCTCCACCAACAACTCCGTATGTTGAGTCTCAGTCACCTCGACCTCTACCACCTCCACCTATGTATACCCTGACACAATTCTTACACGGTTTTACTTTCACATGTCTTCTGCTCGCCCCTCTGCTCATGCGCCTTCCTTGTCATCCAACACGTCTCAGGTATGTAGTGAACAAATTGTTTCTATTAGTGGCATTAATGATATGTTTGTTCCACATGATACCATATATGAGGAGCTGATACCGGAGAACAGAGAGGTTGATGACCTCGATGTACCTATTGCCTTGAGGAAGCCGCATCGTAACTGTGCCACGTATCCTCTAGATGCGCACGTTTCCTTGGACCACCTTTTAGAGGAGTATATGAGGTTTGTTATGTGACTCTCAACTATTACTATCCCACGAACATATCGGGATGCCATACAGGATAACAGTTACGACTTGCTATGGAGGAGGAAATGACCGCTTTGGAGTCTCGTGGTACTTGGACTGTTGTTTCTGCCCCTCCAGGTGCCTCTGTTGTGGGGTACAAATGGATATTTACTGTGAAGCAACGGGCAGATGGTAGTGTGGACTGTTACAAGGCAAGCCTTGTAGCATGCGGGTTCACCCAGACTTATGGGGTGGACTATCAGGATATCTTCTCTCCAGTAGCCAGACACTCGACACTACACATTCTTCTATCATTTGCTGTTTCACGAGATTGGCCTCTTTACCAACTTGATGTGAAGAATGCGTTTCTATGTGGAGATTTAGAGGAGGTTTATATGCAGTAGCCACCAGGGTTTGCTGCTGAGGGGGAGTCTCAGAAGGTGTGTAGGCTCCACAAGGCGATTTACTGTATGAAGCAGAGTTCGAGAGCTTCGTACCAGAAGCTTTCAGAATTGATAGAGCACCATGGGTATATGCTTGGTCTACTGCGGAGTGCGGATCACTCTCTTTTTGTTCACAGAACACATAGAGTTATTATTGCAATTCTTGTCTATGTTGACGACATTATTGTCACAAGTGATGATGAGCATGGCATTCAGGCGACCAAGGAGTTCCCAGGTCAGCAGTTTGTGACCAAGGACCTTGGCAATCTTCGATACTTCTTTGGATTAAAGTTCGCCAGGAACCAGCGTGGTCTTGTGATAACCTAGAGGAAGTTTGTTACTGATCTTCTAACAGAGACATGTAGGATAGGGTGCAACCCGGACATATCCTTTATTGAGAGCAAGGTGAGCCAGTTCATGGAGCAACCCGGGAAGGTTCATATGGTTGCGGTCTATATGATTTTGAGATATTTGAAGAATTCACCTGGTATTGATTTTATATTCAGCAGAGGTACATCTCTTGAGGTGACGGCTTGTGCAGATGCAGATTATGCAGGATGCCCTAGAAACAGGAAGTCCACTTATGGCTTTGCTATTTTTGTTGGGAGCTCACTCGTGTCATGGAAAAACAAGAAGTAGACAGTGATTTCTAGATCAAATGAAGAATCTGGGTACAGGGCCCATGGCATAGGGGAGTACGGAGATGATGTGGGTTAGATAGGTCTTGACTGATCTTGCTATTGAGGTTCCTCTTCCCATGCTGCATTTCATGAACGTATCAAGCATATAAAGGTCGTTTGCCATTAAACCAGAGACATGATCCAGAAGGGTCTCATATCCACTTCCCATGTTTCTATTGGAGATCAGGCAACTGATATCTTCCCCAAGGCCTTGTTAGATGCCCTTTTCAGAGATGATGTTCCAAGCTGAGCTTGATAGATATATATGCTCCAGCTCGAGGGGGAGTGTTGAGATATTTATAGCTCTGTATATTTATTTCTTCTTTCTATTTCTTTCATGTACCTCTCATGTTATTTCCCCATGACTTTTCTTCTATATAAGGAGCTCTAGGGTCTCAATAATCAGATGATTCCATTCTTTTCTCCAACAATGATACCATAAGAAACGTGTTTTTAACCAACGAATTTAGCATCATCGGATCAACGAGCTTCAATACCAAGATGACGGAAAAGGGCAGCAAGTGTATAGGAGGCATCAAGAAAGGAGTTGGCCACTTGCAGTCCCATGAGATATTTGGCTTGAGTGAAATGCGGTTGTTTTAGGAGGGGGATATTATGCTGATAACATGGTGCGTAACGCCAAGGCATTATACTTTTGGTTGTATGTGCGTCTTTGAGATGATGTAATAAGGTGTTGTAGTTGCAGATACTTTACTTCTTTTACAAGTTCTAATAAAATCTCAATAGTATCCTGCTATGCATGACCATCCTGTGTCTTCTCAAAAAAGTATGAACAGTATGTGGCAGGTGGTGTCTTGAGGCGGAGTACCGTGCCATTTGCTGAAATGTGGATTAATATAATGCTTCTGGAGATGGTGATTCAAGGCAATATGTTTGTGAAGTTATATTGTGGCAACAAGGCAACATTTAGTCTTGTCTACAACTCATGTAGCACGATTACACTAAACATATGCAAATTTATAAACACAGCATTTGAGAGAAAATTGTGTTTGAACAACTTTATCTTCCTTTCATTGAATTTGAAGACCAATTAGCAAATATTTTCACAAAAGGCATTCCTACTGCGCATCATGACGTGAATCCATTGAACCCTTCCCCAATAAAATATTGTACACACACTACCATTGATAAAACAAGGAAAAGAAGAAGAAGAAACTAGTCGTGTTTGCACTAGGGTGTCCATTTCCATGGTTTTTTCCTTCTTTTGAGAAGGGTTTCCACGTAAATCCCAGAGTTCCATTCCAGGTGCTTCACTTCTTTTACAAGTTCTAATAAAATCTCGATAGTATCCCGCTATGCATGACCATCAGTTGTCTTCTAAAAAAAGAACGACTAGTTTGTGGTGGGTGGTGTCTTGAGGTGGAGTACCATGCCATTTGCTGAGATGTGGGTTAATATAATGCTTTAGGAGATGGTCGTTTCAAGCCGACATGTTTGTGAAGCTATGTTGTTACAACAAGGCAGCCTCCAATCTTGTCTACAACTCATGTAGCACGATTGCACTAAACATGTGCAAATTGATAAACACTTCATTCGAGAGAAAATTTGGTCTGGTTTGGGCCTTTATCTTCCTTTCATTGAATTTGAAGACCACTTGGCAAATATTTTCAAAAAGGGCATTCCTACTGCACAGCACGACGTGAATCTGTTTAACCCTTACCCAGCAAAATATTTTACACACACCACTGTTGATAAAAAGGAGAAAAAACTAGCCGTGTGCGCCAGGGCATCTACGTCTATGGTTTTTTCCTTTTGAGGAGGGTTTCCACGTAAATCGTCGTGTTCTTGTGATTGTCTACTTGGTTTTGCATTTTTCCTAATAAAGACCATTTTGCTGATGAAGACCATTTTGCATCTAGTATGTAAAAATATGATCTACAAGTATTTTGCGATAAGGTAGCCTTTTCCATTTTGCATCTAAAGATTGATTTCTTGCTGATATTTTTTGTTGTTGAGAAATCATGAGGTGCACATCCTAAAACATATGCACCCTTCCTCCTAAAACATGTTGCAGATTTTTGAAGAATAATTCTACTTCGCAAGCAATCGAGGAGCCAGAAGTAAATGCTGATGAAGAACAGCCTCTGCCAGAAGAAATTGTCCTCATCGAGCGGACTCAAACCGATGGCACTATTGAGAAGATAGTTTTCTCATCTGGTGGAGATGTGGATGTATATGATCTACAAGCATTATGCGATAAGGTAGCCTTTTTCATTTTGCATCTAGTATGTAAAAATATGATCTACAAGTATTTTGCAATAAGGTAGCCTTTTCCATTTTGCATCTAAAGATTGATTTCTTGCTGATATTTTTTGTTGTTGAGAAATCATGAGGTGCACATCCTAAAACATATGCACCCTTCCTCATATTTTTATTAACAGTAAATAAGGTACACGAGGTTACAAGATCCTGACCTACAGAATGCCTTAGTGCGCTCGACCATAGCTTCTACCTAAAGATGCTCGTGCCGAAACATACTGCCATTCTGGCCAACCAGATAGTCCACATCAATGCCTTCATTCTGCCCAGAGCCTCTCCCGTCACCACAAATGGAGGCAAAAAGGAGTCAACACCCTCAAAAGGAAAGCGCAGAGCGCATGCTAATGGGGTGCACACTCTCCTTGTACCAAAATTCTTTCTGGTGTTATTTTCAAAAGGAATCACCAAGGAGGCCTCAAAATTCTTGATGGTATTATTTTCACATACTGTCATACTGGTCATTACTCGAATATCTCAGGAGCTCCTCTTACGCTGTCTTCACTTGCCTAATAAAGCTGATATAAATCACTTCAATCAGTATACACGTAAAGATCTGATTCGGAATGATGCGATTGGAAGGAGAGTTGGTGTAGCTCTGATAGAGGATACGATGATAGATAACCACTTAAGATAATTTGGCCATTTGCAAAGGATGTTGGCTGATACAGCAATTAGAAGATGCGAGTTTTGGGATGTTGAGTTGGCTAAGAGAGGATGAGGTCTCAAGAGGTGTTGGAATGAGACTATCTGAAAGGATTTTAGTTTTTTGAATCCAACAATGAGAATGACCCAAAATAGATTTGAATGGAGTCAAAGAATCCATGTAGCCGACCCTACTTAATGTGGGAAAAGTCATCAGATTCTAAGACTATTGACCGTCTCAGAATGCTTTTTTATACCTTCATCTGGAGTTTACATTTTTTGTTTTTTCAATAAATAATCAGAAATATCTGTGGCTTTGACATTTTCTGTGTAGTATCTGTGTCGTTCAATCTTTTCTACGTTTTATCATTTTTTAATTTGTATTTATAAATTTCCTTATCTTGTTATATCGCTGATGTGTGTTTTATTTATTTTGCCAGGTTGGTTGGCCCAGAAGGCCACTATCAAAAGTTGCTGCTGCTCTGAGAAACAGCTACATGGTCGCAACAGTGCATTCTATCATTCAAAACCCCATAACAGGTACCAATATTTTTAGATTATGTCAACATATTTCCTTCTTTTATCAAAGGTTGTTACAATTTTCAGCTATGCAAGTAGAGTAAATATCAAACCTTGTTTTATTTCAATTAAGGATGATAAGTTAGCATGCTTGGTGAAGTTATGTGACAGGGGGAAATGACACTAAACAACTTATCGGCATGGCCCGTGCGACATCTGATCATGCTTTCAATGCCACTATATGGGATGTCCTCGTTGATCCTTCCTATCAAGTAATTTATTCAAAGCCATTCTTTTAAATTCTGTTTGAGATTTTTTTTGTGAAGATATAAGAAATACATCTAAAGGTTCATAGATGCTCTATGAATATTTGATATTACAGACACACCCTTGTATTCTACATACTTACATGTGTATCCCTGCAAATATCAATTTGTTTACATTTGCGTATCGATTTCTGCTTGATGTCCATGCTTGAGAGACATGCATGAAAACTGCCTGCCCAACTGGACAGCTTATGAAAGATTTCTTTTCTTCTGTATTGATTAAGAAAATTTGTTAGAGTGATTGATTAGGATGTTTTGGATTATTTCTTTTTTTTAATGGAATGTTTTGGACTAGTTTCTTTCTTTAAAACATTTTCCTTTCTAGTTTATTTTATTAAATGGCACCCTCTATGTTTTCATAAATAGATGGTTCTCCTTTCTATTTCAATCGAACTAGCGACACCAAGTTTTTGGTTTCTCAATGAAAAAAAGAAAGTTAAAAGCCATAATCTGTACACTGCTAAATGCTAAATCTATTGCTATTGTGAAGAAATTCATAACATTTTTTGGCATTAATATGAATGAATTGTCACTCAGCATGAACCTATGCGAAGAAGCAATGTATTTCTCACAAAAATGGCAAGCTTAACTCCATGATAAATTTGGGGGCATTTGTTTTGAAAATGTTATTTTGAGGTATCTATGTAGATGAATAATATGAGCATATTGTGCAATTTTAAATATTTACAGGGGTATTTATGTAAAAAACCCTACCTTGTAATTCTTATGCTGGTTTTTACTATCTTCTAATATAAGATGCATGAAATGTTTTTCTTTTATTTCCGTTTGGAATTGCAGGGGCAGGGTCTTGGAAAGGCTCTCGTTGAACAATTAATAAGAGCACTGTTACAGAGGGACATTGGCAATATAACTTTGTTTGCAGACAACCAAGGTAGGCAACTTCATTGATGGTTTCTGAACCATGTGTATTGGTCATTTTGTTTAATAGCATTGTTAGTAAAGGATTGGATCCCCAGCATGATGGATCAAAACAAACAATATAAAGGGGAAGAGATCCTTTGCCCTCGCTTCTTAAGTTATTGTTGTTTGCTAATTGATTCTATTTTTGTAAATATTATTCAAGTTGGTGGTTTGCCGTATTCACTTGAAGAGGTCACCGCATGCCGCATAATTATTATAGGCTATGTGAGGGTTGGGCATGACACTGCTCTCACTCTCTGTTGCTTGTTCTCTCTGAGTTATTTTAAGTGGCTAATTTGCACCCACCTTTAGCATAATGCAGCACTCTTATCACTACGCTTGTACTCCAAAGGTCAATATATTGAAGGAAAATTTGTGCTTCTAAATCCATGTGTTGGAGTTTGTGTTAGCATAACATTGGTGTTAGTGAACTTATTTTTTCAAAAGATATCGTATTTTTTACCTATTCTTCTAGATTGTGTTTTAACCATCGGGTTCTCCTTGTTTTTTTTTCTGCAGTTGTTGACTTCTACAAGAATTTAGGATTTGAAGCTGATCCTGAAGGCATCAAGGGTATGTTTTGGTACCCGAGGTGATCACGACCATGATGTTTTCGAAGACTAGAATCACGACCATGATGTTTTCGAAGACTAGAATGTTGCATGCTTTAAATCATTGGGGTCTTGTATTTCGCAGTGTTGAGTTTTTAAACATGTATTCTCGACAACGGCTTATTTATTGACCTCATTTTTAATACAAATGTTCTTGTAACAATGGTTATTTGTTAAACGTATTTTATTGTTAAAATGCCGTGTTTTTTTCCTTCGTTGTACTTTGTCGTGAATGTGGAAAGTTGAAATGTTTATCGAATCCACTTTTTATGTACAAGGCAATTCTTATACATTTATCATGAGTATTTACTGAAGTAATAGAATCGCTATAATGCCATGGAGAGATAATGAGAAATTGAGCAGCTCGATCGGTTGTGTGACATTCCTTTTCTTTCATATCCTTTTCAATATTTATGCGTAATATGAAATAGTTTGGATATCTCCTCCATTCAACGTTCCACATAGCATGCAAATTGATTGTAAGAAGAGTGTGCCTTCAAAAACCCTCTCTATCTTAATATGATAGAGGGAGAGAGAATCATAACCTAGTTACTATCTTTAAAATTGTTGGCATGATGGGGGAGTGGTCGGGCCAAACAAAGTGGGTTGGCCCCAACATTGGATGAGGTGGTCGTTGCATTGAGGGAAATAGAAAATTCAATAGGGTATAATGGTTGTAAGCATGCTTTCCTGAAAAATCACCATCCTTCCTAATCCAGTGGTCTCTGCCTCTCGTCGAACCCTCCGACGGATTCAAAGAACCCATAAGATGGAGAAAATCCTGTAATCGTTGATCAGAGAAACTTTTCAGAAAAGACTACCATCCACCAAGTAGTCTGCAATTCTGCTTCCCTATTTGTCGCCAATGTGAAGAGACGTGGGTATCGGGTAGCTAATATGTCATCGCCTGTCCAAATATCTATCCAGAAACCAAAGGAGAGTCGTCCCCAAGAATCGGGCGAAATAGCTGTATCAGCTGCGGCATCACAGAACAAACACCTCTCCAAAAAGTCCATTGGCAATAGGTTGTGCATTGTGAACAAACACCTCTCCAAAAAGTCCATTGGCAATAGGTTGTGCATTGTGGCAAGCTCTCCGGTATCTTGATATCACAAATTTTGTGGACTAGATGCAGCATAAATCCTCGTTTTCCACCTAAATTATGGCAACCAATTTTAGTAGGAGTGCCATGTTCATTATGCCTAGCCGAGCGATCCCCAGCCTACCAACCGGCTTTGGAAATGTGATCATTGATGAAAATCATATTCATTATCTTTATTTCTATTAAATATCCCTCTATCGTAAACTAATTAATTCATTTAATAAATAATAATTATATTTAATATTTAACCTCTTGTAGATAAATAAGGCTAATTAATGTATATAATTAAGTGTAAAATATTGATTTTTATGGTTCCTTTATTTGTCGTATTTCTCCTTATTAAAAATCAAATGAAAGTTAGAGTAATATTGTATATAATTTATTATACATTATTCATTATATAAAAATATCAAAAAATAATAAAATATATAAAAGAAGTAGTTTATTTTTTAAAAATACTTACAAATGTAATAAGTATGTATATATGATATATCTGAATTTGAATTCTATACGGAAGTCATAGATCTTGAAAAGATAAACAACTTTCATGTTGAATATCTTTTTCATTTGATTTCATTGATTTTTATTTATATTTTCTAACGAAGGATATAATTTTTAACTAGGTATGTGCATTCAAGGTCCTCATGCTATTACATTCTTTTTATTGACCTTTCATCAATCACTCCTCTTTTAGCCGACTCGCATTGGAAGACCTCGCTTCTCTTTCCTCTTAGGGAACCCACCTCACATTGGAGTTCTTATTTTTCTGATTGCGCCACATGGCCTAATCAAGAGAAGCTACTTGGATCGATATGAGCCCATACACTTTGTGTATCGTCTAACCAATTGATCAGATGGCCGGCAACCCTCCATCAATGCTCTTCTTAGGGCCGCTTGATCAGATCAATCAAGCCACTCTATTCGCCCCATTTGCTCCCAAAATTGGCCACTAGCGGATATCGTCAACCTCTAGCCTTTGCTCTTTAAAGAGATGCATCTCTCGTCTCTTCGACGGAGCAACTTCTCCCCTTTTATCATTTCGACTCACGGGCTATCTCCCTGTGATTCTGGTAGCTACACTTTCTCCGTTCCTTCTTCATCTTCACCTTACCTTCCATCTTCAACCTCCTCCAACTGTCGCCAACTTCTAGGTGATTGAAACCACCACCTGGAACCACTTCCTCCGTCGATCAAAAACCCTCATCAACAACCATTCCACCCTATCCGTCCTTTATGTGAGGTTCCTCCCAGCCCTCTCCTTATTCCGGTGATAGTGAGAATCGGTGTTTGAGAGCCAGGACGGAGATCTTCCTCCGGCGAAATCCACAAACCAACGACCGTGTTGAAACCCAACTGATGGTACTGCTTGAGCTCTTCTACTGGCTGGAACATAGAACAAAGACCAAAGGTCTTCTAGACCTCGGTCTGGGGAAAATCCTCCACCATTTGTTCTTCGTTGTTCCCATGTAAATCTCACTAGCAATATCTCTGTGATGTCTCCATTTTATTCACTATAACACACCCCTTTACTTCTTCATTTCTTTACGTACACATGACACTTCCACAGTTGATCACTGATCCTCACCAACACCATCAACTTCGCCCTCTTCTTCTCAAACGTGCCCACTTCTGTAACAGCCCGGATCCTCGGGGACCAGCGGAAGCATATCAATTGCCACGTTGTATTCGAGTGTTACTCCCGATCAACAATGATATCACATTTCCATTAAGGAATCATCTGTACATTTTTCTATCAAAAAGAATGATATACATCTCTAACACATATCCAAGATCTTTCGTTCCAGTGGGCACAATGATATCCTTCCTTCAGATCTCGCAACGAGTCTTTAATTGCGGCTAAATTTATTTTCCACCATGACCTGCAATAAAACACAAAAATGTATAGTATGAGCTTAACGCTCAGTATGTGTCGAGATAAGGTCAAGCCGGCTAGCGAGAAATCAAGTCTTCACTAATCTACCTTATACACTTCATTCATAGATAATCTTATCATGGTAACTCAATATTTATCTTATTCCCCCATTTATGATTGGTATTTGCCTACAATGTCCATGAGTACAGTTAGCAACATTCGCAATTGATTACAAAGAATAAGTTCACGATTTTCCCTAATCATTCTCATGTAAATGTTTCATGTGAGTTACTTAAAAAAAATACCAAATCTTATATGTAAAGGTGTCATATCCATATGCCTATCATTAGCAATATTCGCAATATCAATAACGCGATATATGAAAAATAATTCACAACCGTCATGTAACTTTCTCATAATAATTATAATACATAAGGGTATTCATATAATATAACATGCAATATTTCGTAGATACCCTCACATATGTGGCATTTCATATTCACATATACACACATGCAACATATTTACTTTAATTTTCATACATACACTTAGCTCTCACGTAACTGCACATATATGATTGACATTTCGCATAATTGCGCATATGCACTTCGTATTTCATATAACTATACTTATACACTTGGATTTTCATACAATTACGCATACGCACTTAACATTTCACATGAATACACATATACTCTTAACATTCACATAATTGCACATATGCACTTGGCATTTCACATAAGCACTTAGCTTCCTCATAAGCACTTAACTTATTCATTACGGATTTGTCTTATCTCATAATTTGTTGGGTGGTTTTGGTGGCTTTTACCGCTGGCACAAGCGGTCACTCAATCATTACATAGAACATGATGACATCAGCGCTGAGTCAATAGGTGGACTTTCCACTAGGTTCTACTGAACCCGACACCCCTGGAAGGTGTTGCCCTTTAGGCCTTCGATACACGGACTCTAGAGGTGGCTCCCACATTAGGTGTAGCACTTAGCTCCGCATACCGTTTAAGTGCCATTATTCATTGATAAGGAAATACCAATCCTTTAAATATTATTTCCTTCTTTCACAAAATAGCAGTTCATGTGAACCCTTTTGGTTCCACTAACAAAAGAGGGTTTCATTGTACAAATATATAATGTACACACACATACATACATACATATATATTCTTTCCTTTTCACCAACCAATCTTTTGGTATAGAAGAGATAATAACTCCCCTTAATTTAAGTTGGTGCATATAATTGTAGTCAACTCTAATGACTTTAGAATCATATTAATGATCAGTTTATACAATATGCTTAAGATAACATCTTATAATGGTAACCATGAATTCCTTACTTTTTCAACGATAACAAAATTATAAAGGCATTATTAAATAGCATTTGAAATTCTAATAAATAATGTACCATGGTTACTGCCTATTTACTTTCATGTCAATACAGTATATGTTGAGATGTGATGAACATCATTGACAATTATTATGTAAAGCATACTTATGGACACGTATCTATAGTATAAACCAAGTGGTATGCATACATACATACATACATATACATACATATAATCCTATCGTGACAAGTTTATATCAAATACCTAGGAATTAATAGCTGCCATGCTTTTATGAAAAAAAATCTATTTACAGATGACAATAATAGAAGGACAATGTAACTTATGGTTACACGGATAATATAAGAATTTATCTCTCTTACAGTATCATGATTCCTAATTTTACTTTGATAGGAAACTCTCAATTTTTACTTAAAATAACAACACAAAGGTCTCATCCATGACCACAATTATGAATATATGCAGTAATTATCCCTTTTCCCCCTCACATAATTATGATTATAGTTCATTGCCTATTAACGATATTGCACAATTAATACATGCACCCGAGAGCCAATCTCGTGAAATCTACAAGGTTTATTTAAGATAATTTATATGATGTTTGAGTCTAAGGTGCATGTATATATGTGTGGCTAACGGCTAAAATGTTGTATTTAATCTCAATAATGTCAAATGAACTTGTAGAGAGATTTAAGAAATATAAAGGCACATATCCAGTATAAACAGTCCGCTTGTATCTTTCTTTAGCAATCACAGAATACTATCAATGTATTTTAAAACTAATGAGCAAGATTACGAATACATCTATTGATTGCATCGCCTAAGTGTTCGACACATACCTTAAGGATGCGAGAAGTCCGCCCGCGAAGACACCTCGATTCGGCATATCTGAGCCGTCGTATTCCACATCGACGTTCCACCAATTCTATCGGAATCAACAAAACTCGGCATCGACGTGGAGAACTGTCATGATCGGATTTGGATATGGCGCACATGGGATCTCTATTTCTTCCTCTCTCTCACTCCCTTGCACTTCTCTCCACTTTCTCTCTAATATTTCTCCCTCCCTCTCTCGATCACTCAATCTCACTCTCTTCTCTCTTTCACTCATTCACTCTCTCATTCTCACCATCATCTCTCTTCTCTCCTCCTTCCCTTTAATATCTCCCCTTCTCTCTCTAAATAGGTCCAAATCAACAATCGGGGATAGAAGGTTGATTGGGCTTCCTAGTAACCGCCAATCCTAAAATAGATACTATATCCCACATCCATCCCAATGTGCAAAAGCACATCTTCTCTCTCCTCTTTTAATAGTTAGATATCTCTCTTATTACTATTATTATCCTATTCTTATTTTATTATTTTTTAATTTAATATGGGTCGTTACAATCTACCCCACTAGAAAAAAAAATTCGTCCCGAAATTTACTGGTCAAGAAACTTAACTAAAATCTCACAATATTGACTCACATTTCATTTCTATGTTCTTCGGTTTGCTCTTCATATTTTATGGGAATCGCTTTCTTGTTCTCTTACTTTAGATCCGTTCCCTTGCATCTTAGACTCTCTGACAATAGAATAATTGTCTCCTTCAAGATCGAAATTTCAAGGTAAACAAATCCATAACAATGTAACTTCACTCAAGAGACAAAAGGAATTAACATATCTAAAGATTGAAATAAATCTGTAAGGGTCAATTTGTGGGTTGTCACTCATTGAAAATAGTCTATCCATGTGCACAACTATGGTATATACAAGTAAAGATATTTCTAACTCAAGTTGGGATAGACAATATGTAAAATTAAAAGAATTGTGTCTAGATATTCATTAAATTAACTTATATATATATATATATATATATCTTGTAGTAGCTATAATTTAACAAGAGACCAACTTTAAGGTCTTATCAAACAAAATTAATTAAATCTAGTGGCCACAATCATGTATCCATGACAACCTAAGTGGTCTCGGATTATAAGGTCCAACTTAGTCACACACAACATCAATATCACCTAATAGATATATCGATAATTTGATAGATAATGATTAAGATATCTGAGATACTATCAACAATGACCATTACAAACTTTCCTACGTAACTTCAAAATACCTTATTCATCACTTTATCATGTAAATGGAACCTTTGTGAGGTCAAAAGTCATTACTAAGAATTCTTAGTAGTCTTTGATATATCTACCCTTTCAATGGTAATCAATGGTAATCTAACTAAATGTCAATCTTGGAGAATATGACTTCTTATTGCAATTGATCATCTATCAAGAAGCAAATATTTTATCTTTATGGTAACCTTATTCAATAATACTGGAGTGTAAGTAATGCAAACACTCAAAGAAACACCAAATCTCACGCATCCATTATCTAATTGTCACTTCAGTTTATTTTTTTCCTTTCAGCTCATCCAACTCATATGGTTGAAGTACCCAGTAAGAGATCAGTAGTTAGATCAATACCTCTTTCAGGTGGATGATCATCTTTACTTAAAAAAAATACCATACAACTTCCAAATCCCCAAGTCATACATGGAAAACTTTTCTTTAGCCAAATAAGTTGTAAAACTGATAAGCATTCAATAATGAAATAATCATCTCACTTTCTTTTATTTTCGTTCTTCACGAATAATCAATTTATGTATTCGATCAACTAAATCACTTTCTCCTTTGTAGGACAATCTATAATCTTCAAACTAGTTCCACCCCATATTGGTTAGTCTCCTACTACTCATGTTATCTTCTAAGGACATGAGGGTCATGCTAAATTTTCGCTTACCTACATAATTTTTTTCTACACTAAAGGTCTAACGTCATCTATGATGGATACTCACGCCCAGAGGAACTACTGCTCTGATACCACCTGTAACAGCCCGGATCCTCGGGGACCAGCGGAAGCATATCAATTGCCACGTTGTATCCGAGTGTTACTCCCGATCAACAGTGATATCACATTTCCAGTAAGGAATCATCTGTACATTTTTTTATCAAAAAGAATGATATACATCTCTAACACATATCCAAGATCTTTCGTTCCAGTGGGCACAGTGATATCCTTCCTTCAGATCTCGCAACGAGTCTTTAATTGAGGCTAAATTTATTTTCCACCATGATCTGCAATAAAACACAAAAATGTATGGTATGAGCTTAACGCTCAGTATGTGTCGAGATAAGGTCAAGCCGGCTAGCGAGAAATCAAGTCTTCACTAATCTACCTTATACACTTCATTCATAAACAATCTTATCATGGTAACTCAATATTTATCTTATTCCCCCATTTATGATTGGTATTTGCCTACAATGTCCATGAGTACAGTTAGCAACATTCGCAATTGATTACAAAGAATAAGTTCACGATTTTCCCTAGTCATTCTCATGTAAATGTTTCATGTGAGTTACTTAAAAAAATACCAAATCTCATATGCAAAGGTGTCATATCCATATGCCTATCATTAGCAATATTCGCAATATCATTAACGCGATATATGAAAAAGAATTCACAACTGTCATGTAACTTTCTCATAATAATTATAATACATAAGGGTATTCATATAATATAACATGCAATATTTCGCAGATACCCTCACATATGTGGCATTTCATATTCACATATACACACATGCAACATATTTACTTTAATTTTCACACATACACTTAGCTCTCACGTAACTGCACGTATATGATTGACATTTCGCATAATTGCGTATATGCACTTCGTATTTCATATAACTGCACTTATACACTTGACTTTTCATATAATTACGCATACGCACTTAACATTTCACATGAATACACATATACTCTTAACATTCACATAATTGCACATATGCACTTGGCATTTCACATAAGCACTTAGCTTCCTCATAAGCACTTAACTTATTCATTACGGATTTGTCTTATCTCGTAATTTGTTGGGTGGCTTTGGTGGCTTTTACGCTGGCACAAGCGGTCACTCAATCATTACATAGAACATGATGACATCAACGCTGAGTCAATAGGTGGACTTTCCACTAGGTTCTACTGAACCCGACACCCTCGGAAGGTGTTGCCCTTTAGGCCTTCGATACACGGACTCTAGAGGTGGCTCCCACCTTAGATGTAGCACTTAGCTCCGCATACCGTTTAAGTGCCATTATTCATTGATAAGGAAATATCAATCCTTTAAATATTATTTCCTTCTTTCACAAAATAGCAGTTCATGTGAACCCTTTTGGTTCCACTAACAAAAGAGGGTTTCATTGTACAAATATATAATGTACACACACACACATACATACATACATATATATTCTTTCCTTTTCACCAACCAATCTTTTGGTATAGAAGAGATAATAACTCCCCTTAATTTAAGTTGGTGCATATAATTGTAGTCAACTCTAATGACTTTAGAATCATATTAATGATCAATTTATACAATATGCTTAAGATAACATCTTATAATGGTAACCATGAATTCCTTACTTTTTCAACGATAACAAAATTATAAAGGCATTATTAAATAGCATTTGAAATTCTAATAAATAATGTACCATGGTTACTGCCTATTTACTCTTATGTCAATACGGTATATGTTGAGATGTGATGAACATCATTGACAATTATTATGTAAAGCATACTTACGGACACATATCTATAGTATAAACCAAGTGGTATGCATACATACATACATACATATACATACATATAATCCTATCGTGACAAGTTTATATCAAATGCCTAGGAATTAATAGCTGCCACGCTTTTATGAAAAAAAATCTATTTACAGATGACAATAGTAGAAGGACAATGTAACTTATGGTTACACGGATAATATAAGAATTTATCTCTCTTACAGTATCATGATTCCTAATTTTACTTTGATAGGAAACTCTCAATTTTTACTTAAAATAACAACACAAAGGTCTCATCCATGACCACAATTATGAATATATGCAGTAATTATCCCTTTTCCCCCTCACATAATTATGATTATAGTTCATTGCCTATTAACGATATTGCACAATTAATACATGCACCCGAGAGCCAATCTCGTGAAATCTACAAGGTTTATTTAAAATGATTTATATGATGTTTGAGTCTAAGGTGCAGGTATATATGTGTGGCTAACGACTAAAATTTTGCATTTAATCTCAATAATGTCAAATGGACTTGTAGAGAGATTTAAGAAATATAAAGGCACATATCCAGTATAAACAGTCTGCTTGTATCTTTCTTTAGCAATCACAGAATACTATCAATGTATTTTAAAACTAATGAGCAAGATTACGAATACATCTATTGATTGCATCGCCTAAGTGTTCGACACATACCTTAAGGATGCGAGAAGTCCTCCCGCGAAGATACCTCGATTCGGCATATCTGAGCCGTCGTATTCCACATCGACGTTCCACCAATTCTATCGGAATCAACAAAACTCGGCATCGACGTGGAGAACTGTCATGATCGGATTTGGATATGGCGCACATGGGATCTCTATTTCTTCCTCTCTCTCTTTCTCTCACTCCCTTGCACTTCTCTCCACTTTCTCTCTAATATTTCTCCCTCCCTCTCTCGATCACTCAATCTCACTCTCTCTTCTCTCTTTCACTCATTCACTCTCTCATTCTCACCATCATCTCTCTTCTCTCCTCATTCCCTTCAATGTCTCCCCTTCTCTCTCTAAATAGGTCCAAATCAACAATCGAGGATGAAGGTTGATTGGGCTTCCTAGTAACCGCCAATCCTAAAATAGATACTATATCCCACGTCCATCCCAATGTGCAAAAGCACATCTTCTCTCTCCTCTTTTAATAGTTAGATATCTCTCTTATTACTATTATTATCCTATTCTTATTTTATTATTTTTTTAATTTAATATGGGTCGTTACAACTTCAATCCTTTCCTCTCCTTGCACAGGAGAGGAACCCAAATATGGCACCATTCCCACCATATATCGTCGCCCTCCATCATGCCTCCGATCCACTCTAACTTGGTCCCTGCTGCTTCGATTATCCCTCTAACTAATGCATGCACTCAAAGACATGTTACTGGTCATAATTTCTAAGAAGGTCCATTGAACTCCTCCACCTCTGATGAGCCTTCACCAATACAACACTCCAGCTCTTGCTACACCTTCTCTAACACCCAATCGTCTTCGCCAGGCACTTGCGAAGCTTCCTCGATCTACGCAGTAGTCAAAGGAGTAACAAGGAGCGAGAGCTACCTTGTCAGGAAATCAACCCTCTCCGCCATAAGTGGAGGAGGAACATCTTCATCAACATACATGCACCATCTGATCGCCTAGATTAGACAATTCGAAGCAATCACCACATCAGCCCCAAGCTGCCCAGCCTTGGTTCCGCTAGACCTAGCTCGAAGCATAAGAGAGCACCACATCACCCAAACCTCCATGCACCCCCCCCCCCCGAGCCTAGCAACTCTCGCCCCAGAACCCCTGCTTGCTTTTGATTATTGCAAAAATACCTTGACGTGGGGGTAATTTACAAAGATAAGCGATCATATTTGTATTCTAGTCCTTCTAGGATTTATTTACGATGTTTTATATATTTTAAATTCATGTGTATTTGCATTTAAGCTCATGTATTGAATACTTAATGTCTTGAGCATCTTAACTCCAATTAGAGTGATTTTGGTCTCATTTTAAAGCCCTTGTGAGATCTAAATTTGGTATAATCAATACTCTATTTTGATCACTGTGTATCTTTTTAAGATTAATAGTAATGCCTTGATATTTTATTGCTGAATTCGATTACATGATCCCATTAACTTCAATAATTAACGTGAGCTTAGAGTTAAATTTGGTTATATGGTTGTTGATTCCATCCCGTCAATAACCTACTTGATTGTTAGACAACCATTAATTGATCTAGGTGGATTATTAAATAGATACTTTGATGAACTAACTTAGGTATTGAGTATACACCCATTTATTAAGGCCCATTTTATGTTAATTGGACTATAGAATAGCCATTTTAATTCAGGAGCTTAGTTTGTAATTGTGAATTTGTGTGCATTCATGTGTAGAGTATGTTTATGCCATTCTGTAGCATTCAATTGAATTGACTTGCATTCATAAAAATCACAAGTACAATTCATGCATTTATTTTGTATTGCATTCTTGACATAGATGACATTTTAAGATTATTTAACCTATGTATTTAGACCTGGATTAAATAAATTAATATGCTCGTGTCCTTGTGTTCGAGCCTCGATCTTTTCATAGATATTCATTTATTGAGGTTCTGATAAATGATAATGGACCATATTACAACGAGTTATTATTAACTTTGTCAATTAACAATTCATCAACCATCTCCCAATCAACTAAGTGTACTCTATCTTGTCCAGATTTCTCCCATAGAAGTTTCCTCATAACCGGATCTAGACATCGACATATGTCAATCGGAAGTAGGCAGGATGACATGACAAATTTTAGAATCGCTGCTAGTATGACCTTTATAACGTCCGTTACGAGACATGGTAACCACTTTTCAGCAACATATCTTCCTCTCCAGCTTCTCAGCTATGGGAAGCCAATCAACAATGCGTAATCTCCTTCAAGATAAAGGTAACCCAAGGTAGCGGATCAATAGAGAATCGCAAGCCGTGCATGAAGGAAGTTAATTTAAATTTTGCCTCACAGAAATACGAAAAATAGCAAACTATTTGCAAAATCTTTTTGTGTTCATCGCATGAACTAGGATTTTCAACACAAAAAATTTAATGAAAACATTAATAATAGGGAAATAATTTTTCTAAGTGGTTTCACATATTCTAATGAATATAGAGAAGAGATCAGGATTATCTCTTGAATTGTGAGTCTATAAAAGAAGAGACCGCTTGAATCAAGTATGATTTGTGCTTGCTTCTCTCGAGGGTAGGATGATGACTTGTGCTGATTTTCATGATTTCGATGTCGACTTCTTGAGCTTATCCACACAGGGATGATCAAGCTCTTAATTTCATCGAATGAAATCGATCCTTCTTCACGCATGAGGAGCACAGAGAAGGAGACGATCTCCTCCAAAAGGCCGCACCAATGGAGATAAGAATAGAGGCCTGATGTTGTAGATGTGTAGGGTGAAAGAGACTAGACGTCTAAGAGAAATAATTTCTCACGACTCTTCTCTTTTTTCAATTCTTAAGATAGTAGAATTACTAGGAGGAACATGCATGCTTTGAAAGAGAGGCAATACCCTCTCTTTTATAACCAAGTAGACGTCCATGAGGATCCTCATGTAGACACCCACCATATGGTCCCTCAGATCATGGTCTAAGGGTTATAGTCTAGTCCTTATTCAACTAGAAGTATGACTTGATTTATGTCCTTTGAATTTCCAATTAAATCAGTCAACAAATCAATTAACAAATTAAAATTTGAATCCAATTAGTACTCTCAGTGTTGGCACCATGCATCTCTCCATATATGCCCCCTTGTCTCCATAAACGGATTGAATTTGTTAGTTAATTATTATCATGAAATCTAAGTATCATAATTGGTAATTTTATGAGAAAGACCCCCAAAGCTTACGAATCATATTCAGAAATCCAAATAAAAATGTAAATCTAATTTACAATCAAAATTCAATGTGAATCATATTCACAATATGTTTTGAAATAATTATATGAATTTCATATAAATATTAATTATTATGCATCGTTATTCATATTAAATAATGAATTATATTTGTGACTTATATTCACAAAAATACCCTTATAGAAAATTGACTGTAACAGTAACAATTATTGTCATATTATTGATAGCGAATTGTACGAGTCCTAATCCAATTAGGACTCATGAGAAACAAATACATATAATTAGAGATAATGTCAGAGATCATATTATTTACCTATAGTGACTTGAAATTTAGTTAACTATTTGGGATTGCATAAAAAACATGGACATATTGCTTATTGAACATATAGGAGGGAGATGATCTTCACTCCATGTTTTGAATGTGCTGAAGGGATTTGCAGTAACCTTCAGTCAAAATCATTTTAGTTTATATTTTTACTTATGTATTTATACATGTGTCCAAGCACAGAGGTATGTTGTCGTCGATCCTTTCCTAGAGACTCGAGTGAGTGAGTGAGAGAGAGAAACGAGAGGTTATGATAGTAGGGAAGGAGCTCTCGGTGAGCGGGGATGAATCGAGATGCAATGATCCATTCCACCTCCCGATGAGGGTATATATAGGGTGCAAACCTTCGCATCGTCCGTCCCATTCCACACCCTTACGGTTAGGATCTCCATGAGAGTCGGCCTCGCCGCAACCGCCGGAGACGGTTCGGTCACGGAGGCCATTCTAGGCATTGTGGGGGGGGGGGGGGGGGCGGGGAGGAAGCGGCCCTCTACAAAGCGGTATTGCAAGGAGCAACGCATGGGTGCACAAGGAGTGACGATCACAGCCACTCGATGAAGTAAATGATCAAGTAGAATTAGAAATAATCAGATAATCCAAAGTTGAAAAGTAATAAAAGAGTGTCGATGAATAATGCAAGATATCTTGAGGTTTATGCACACTATTATTATAAAAATGTTGATTACATTATTGCAAGATTCAAAACTGGGGACTTGATCTTTTGGAAATCCCTGACTTGAGTTTGCATGATTTTTTTGTCTTCTATGAGCTATAACTCTGTCGACGAGCTTAGTGTCCTCGTATGATACTGTTGAGCTTGGTCCTTAAGCTTGAGTTATTTTCTTTATGCTGGACTTACTAATTATCATGAGCAGTGAAACTAGTTAGGTCAAACTGGCTTATGAGCCACATTTAGTTGGATCTGTAAAACGGTTCTTTCTTTGATCAAGTAGTCAAGAGCCACTTGTCGTTTCGGAGGCCGAAGGTTGCGCGGTCGTCGCGGAGGCCTGAGCCTCATGGAAGACTATAACCACCGTGCGTGGGGGAGGGGGAGGACGATGCGAGCACGTTCATGTCCTATAAATACCTCATTCGGGAGGAATGGATCATCGCAACGGATCCACACTCGCCAATTGGGAGCTCCCTCCCTCTTCTACCCCAATCTCTGTTGTATTAAAAATTGTATTTAGGTTTTAATTGGAAAACATATGTAATTACAATTGGAATTAATTTGGTTTCAATTTGGAAACCAAATGGTTTGGAGGGAAAGTTGGAAATTCCCAAATTTGAAACATGGATGAGTTTGGGTTAAGGTTTAGTACCATACCTTAGAGATCTAAACTTTTGGTCGACTTATATATGAGTCCACACTCGAAGCTCTTGTAGCAATAGTAGAGAGGAGGAATGGAGGACCACACACGCGCGCGCGCTCCGCTCCGTCTCCGTCTCCGGCTCCGGAGAGTCAATTCGGATCTCGATACTTTTGCTGCGGGTTTCATTTGGCTGATCGATTAAATTAATCAGGCAGATTAATTTGATTTCGATCACATTGCGAATCAGACTTGATCCAAACGGCTCGACTTAGCCGTGATTTTGGAATCCGAAAGGACACGATCGTTGAGGGGCGTTTTCGGAAACCGAAGGGACTGCGTGCTAGGGCATGCGAGCTCCTCTTTTTATACCCCCCACCCGACGCTGCTTTTCTACACTCGCAAGAAAAACCCGCCGTCATTCTTGTTCTCTCTCGCGCCTGCGACCCGAGGACGGTCTCGTCGGTGTGCGCGGACGACGACCGTGAACCGTCGTATCCTGGGAGCGGATCGCCAATACCCTACGTACCGGTATTGTGGGGGCGAAATCCTCTCTAAAGACAGTCCATTTCATGGACGCTTCAGTGATCTCTGATCTAATCTATTTTCTCATTTCCCTGCTGCTATTCGTTTATTGCTTTGTCTTTCCTGAATCGCGCCCGATATTGTGTTCCCGATTTAATAATTGGTTCCTTTGTGCACTTCGTAATCTGAAAATGAATGGGAAACGTATGATTATCATTTTGTTGATTGTTTCCGTTTCTCTGTTAATTCATCTGGATTCATATAATAAATGTTTATTATGCGCACTGATAACCCTGTTGACAACAATCTTAGAGAGGATTTCCAGAACCGATTCTAAAACTATGTCGGAAACCATGTTTAAATCGAGGGTTGATATGACGGGTATGCTTGAAAAGTTGGGTGGACAGAACTTTAAGCGTCGGCAAAAATGCTTGAAGATCTGGTTAACCACAATAGGTTTAATCTCAATGCTTGAAACAGACTGTCCTACAGTGGAAATGGAAAACCCCTCACCTGATAGCCAAAAGGCGCAATCTGCGTGGAAGGAACGCGACCGTATATGTCATGGTTGCATCTTGTTGGCTCTGTCCAACACGTTGTTTGACGTGTACTGTTCATCCACGCAGACTGCGAAGGGGTATGGGAAGACTTTGATCGAAAGTATAATATTGAAGATCTCGGTATTGAGAAATACTCCGTGACCAAGTTTTTGAAGTTTTCCATATCCGAAGGGAAGTCTGTTTCTAAACAGGTACACGAGTTTTTACTTCTGCTCCATGGTTTAGAGGATGCCGAAATGAAACTTGCAGAGAAGTTTCAGGTCATGTGCATTATAGAAAAATTCTCCAAGTCGTGGGAAAACTTCGGTATGACCCTGAAACACAGAAAGGGGAAAATTTCTATAAATGACTTGATGGTGGCAATTGCCATAGAGGAGGAACACAGGAAACAAAAACCTGTGCTTCCTGTTGATATTCAGGCTAAGATCAATTTCATTACCTCGAAGGGCAAAGATAAGAAGGGAAAGGGTCCTAATAACAATAAATGAAACCAAAGAGCAAGATCCAGAAAAAGACAAAGAATAAACCCTACTGGCACTGTAATCAGGTTGGCTATTGGAAGAAAGATTGTCCGTCCTTGAAGGCTCAACCTAAGGATGCAGACGAGAATCTACTACTGAATATGATCACTATAGGAATCGGGGTTAGCGAGGGTTATGTCTCTGTAAAATCTGAACTATACCATATCCATGATCCAAATGAGTGGCTTGTGGATACGTGAGCTAATGTAAATATCTGTTCTGACAGAACTTTCTTTACTTCTTATCAGACCTGCAGTTGTGGGACTGTAAAGATGGGGAACGATTCTGCAGCCAGGGTGCTAGGGTCGGGACAAGTCAACTTGAGGTTTTCCTCTGGACGTGTCTGGACGTTGCACAAGGTGCTGCATGTTCTGTCATCAAGAAGAATGTTTTATCTGGCTCTATCTTAATTAGAAATGGTTGAATTAAACTTTAAATGTAATAAAGTTGTTATTCTGAGACATGGCATTTTTTATGGAAAATGTTATTTGACTGATTTTGATTTGTTGTTTAGAATTAGATGTGATTCAGTAAACATTAATGAGATTATTGTTTTGAGTTCTGAATGTTCTAGTTCTGTGTCTCATGTTGTGAATAATTTAGAATCTTGTGATCTGTGGCATGGTAGATTGGGAAATGTAAACTTAAATTCAATTAAAAGAATGATGAATTTAGAGTTGATCCCTAAACATACTATTGATAAAACTAAAAAATGTGAAATCTGTGTGCAAGCTGAGACACCTAAGAAGTCTTTTCAATCTGCCTCTAGAGATAGTGAGATCTTGGATCTAGTGCACACAGATATCTGTGAGTTTAATGGTGTATTGATCCGAGACAATAAGAAATACTTTATCAACTTTATAGATGATGACAGTAGATACTGCTATGTATATCTAATGAAAATTAAAGATGAAGCCTTAGAGAAATTTCTTATATTTAAGAATAAGACTGAGACACAAACAAGAAAAGTGCTTAAACGTCTTAGGTCAGATCGAGGAGGTGAATATACCTCTAACTTATTTGACGAACAATGAAAATCTTTTGTAATAGTTCATGAAGTTACGGTCCCATATTCACCACAATCAAATGGGATAGCAGAACGGAAAAATAGAACCTTAACGGACATGATCAATGCTCTCCTACAGAGTTCTGGACTTCCAACCTATATGTGGGGAGAAGCCTTAAATACGGCTTGCCATATTCTGAATATGGTTCCTCCAAGGCATATGGAAAAGTGTCTGTTTGAACTTTGGAAAAATAAGAAACCAAGTTTAAAATATCTCAAAGTGTGGGACTGTCTCGCTAAGGTTTTAGTCGCAGAACACAAGAGAAAGAAGCTTGGTCGTAAAACTGTTGATACGGTCTTCTTAGGTTACTTGGAAAATAGCTATGCATATAGGTTCTTGTTAATTCGATCCGAGATACCGGGCATAGAAGTCAACACCATTGTTGAACTCTGTGATACTACCTTCTTTGAGGATGTCTTCCCGTTGAAGACCGGGATTCCTCAGAATCTGACCATTGAGGGCACCTCTACATTAGGATCTATTCCAGATCAAGTGGAAAGGACAACGAATGTGGGGGTTGAGACTCAACCTGAAACCAATGATCTTTCTGAAGAGATTGAGCCAAGAAGGAGTAAAAGATCTCGGATAGCCAAGGATCTCGGTAGCGACTTCGTTGTCTACCAGATCGAGGGTGATCCACCAAGTTACAAAGAAGCCATGTCTTCATCTGAAGCGAAACAATGGAAGAAAGCCATCAAACCTGAGATGGATTCCATTATAGCTAATGGAACTTGGAAGTTGGTTGATTTACCCAAAGGGTGATCTACCATTGGATGCAAGTGGATGTTTAAGAGAAAGCTTAGACCTGACGAATCAATTGAAAAGTACAAAGCCAGATTAGTTGCCAAGGGTTCTAGGCAAAAGGAAGGTATCGATTATTTTGATACTTATTCCCCTGTGACTAGGATGACCACAATCCGGATGCTCATAGCATTGGCATCTGTATATGATCTCTCTATCTACCAGATGGATGTAAGACCGCCTTCTAGCATAGTGATCTTGAGGAAGAGATCTATATGGATCAACCTGATGGTCTTGTAACTCCTGGGAATGAGGGAAAGGTTTGCGAGCTTGTTAAATCCCTTTACGGATTGAAACAAGCACCAAAGCAGTGGTATGAAAAATTTGACAAGACTATTTTGTCATGTGGCTTTAAGGTCCATGAATCCGATAAGTGTGTCTATTCGAAGGTAAAAGGTGATGAGTGTATTGTCTTGTGCCTATATGTTGACGAGATATTGTTGTTCGGATCACATATGCGAAGTATTAATGAGACTAAGGCATTCTTAAGTAGCAAGTTTGAGATGAAGGACATGGGTGTTGTTGATGTGATCTTGGGTCTTAAACTGACAAGGTCAGTTGATGGGATTGTAATTTCTCAATCTCACTATGTTGAGAAGGTACTTGACAAATTTGGATATCAAGATTGCAATGTTGTAAGCACTCACTTTGATTCATCCAAAACGTTGTTTAAGAATAAAAGTGGAGTACCTGT
Source organism: Ottelia alismoides (assembly GCA_037367405.1). NCBI lineage: Eukaryota > Viridiplantae > Streptophyta > Magnoliopsida > Alismatales > Hydrocharitaceae > Ottelia > Ottelia alismoides. The sequence goes on along the minus strand of JAZKJV010010685.1, from coordinate 119,798 downwards.
AGCTCAGCTAAGGTATTCACAAGTGAATGGAAGTTTAATGTATCTTGCAAATTGCACGAGACCTGATATTTCATTCTCGGTTGCAAAGCTGAGTAGATACACTAGCTGTCCTGACCGTGCTCACTAAGAGGCTCTCGATCGAGTACTGAAGTACTTGAAGGGAACTATTTACCTTAGTTTGCATTATGGTAGACAACTATCTGTACTAGAAGGATACAGTGATGCAAGCTGGATAGGGAAAATAGAGCAGTCTGGGAGTAATGGTGTTACAGGGTATGTATTTACCCTTGAAGGCAGTGCAGTCTCTTGGAGGTCTGTGAAGAGACCATTCTAGCTGGATCCATTTTTGAGGCCGAACTGTGTGTTTTGAACACCACTGGAATTTAGGCTGAATGGCTAAGGGAACTTCTGTCTGAAATTCCCATGTTAGTTCAGCTTGTTCCTGCGATCTCGGTACATTGTGATAATATGACCACAATTGTCAAGATCAAGAGTTTAAAGTTTAATCAGAAAACAAGAAGACACATAAAAATCAGACTTAAGCCGTTAAGGGATTTGGTGTCTCGAGGAGTGTTGGCTGTGGATTTTGTTGGATCCAACGACACCACGACATATCCATTGACTAAGGGACTTAATAGATCTTTAGTCCTAAAGTCTAGGCTTGAGATGAGACTGAGACCCATTGGGAGTTCCTCCACAGTGGCAACCCAACCTATCTGAGTAGAGATCCCACAAAGTATGTTCAATGTGGTAATAACAAGCTGTTTGGAGAACTGGTTGGCACTCTAATCTTAATGCGTAAGGATGAGTGTCTTATTCCTGGAAGCCTGAGTGCCGTTTAAGCTGCAAGTTTAGGAAGAGCGTATGCTCTGAATGGGTTCAAACCTTTGGATAGGATGTTAGCAGTGCATCCTTGGAGAACGTCACTTATGTGAGTGTTACTGTAGGCTGCAGTTAAAGAAAGAGGATCTTTCCTGAACACACTCATTAAACAGGATAAGGGTGTATGGCCTTTAAGAGCACCAACCCTAAAGATTGCACCAAGAACAACGCTTTATTGTTTCTACCGTATACTTTAACACTAAGGTCTGAAATTCAAGACGTAGTTTACTTCGTTTCTGTTAAAGTGAAAGTAGTAAACTCAGGTAGAGGTTGAAACCGGAAGATACCTTTACTAAAAGCAAAGTGTGGGCAGCCGAAAGAAGTCTTTTAAATCTTTTTGAATCTCTTTTTCAAATTGGTAAATTTGTGGGGGATTGTTGCATTAAAAATTGTATTTACGTTTTAATTGGAAAGCTTATGTAATTACAATTGGAATTAATTTGTTTTAAATTTGGAAACCAAATGTTTTGGAGGGAAAGTTCGGAATTTCCAAATTTGAAACATGGATGAGTTTGGGTTGAAGTTTAGTACCATACCTTAGAGATCTAAATTTTTGGTGGACTTATATATGACTCCACACTCCAAGCTCTTGTAGCAATAGTAGAGAGGAGGAATGCAGGACCACACGTGCGCGTGCGCTCCGTTCTGTCTCCGGCACCGGCTCGGACTTGGGCTCGGGCTCGGGCTCAGGAGAGTCAATTCGGATCTCAGATCTCGATACTTTTGCCGCGGGTTTAATTTCACTGATCGATTAAATTAATCAGGTAGATTAATTTGATTTCAATCACATTGAGAATCAGACTTGATCCAAACGCTCGACTTAGCTGCGGTTTTGGAATCCGAAAGGAAACGTCCGTTGAGGGGTATTTTCGAAAACCGAAGGGACTGCGCGATAGGACACGCGAGCTCCTCTTTTTATACCCCCCACCCGACGCCGCTTTTCTACACTCGCAAGAAAAACCCGCAGTCATTCTTGTTCTCTCTCGCGCCTGCGACCCTGTTTCTTTTTTCTCGGCTGAAAGTTCTCGGAGGTGCTTTCGAGGACGGTCTCGTGGTGTGCGCGGACGACAACCGTGAACCGTCGTATCCTGGGAACGGATCGCCAGTACCCTACGCACCGGTATTGTGGGGGAGAAATCCTCTCTAAGGACAGTCAATTTATGGACGCTTCGGTGATCTCTGATCTAATCTATTTTTTCATTTCCTTGCTGCTATTCGTTTATTGCTTTGCCTTTCCCGGATCGTGTCCTATGTTGTGTTCCCGATTTAATAATTGGTTCCTTTGTGCACTTCGTAATCTGGAAATGAATGGGAAACGTATGATTATCATTTTGTTGATTGTTTCCGTTTCCCTGTTAATTAATTTGGATTCATATAATAAATGTTTATTATGCGCACTGATAACCCTGTTGACAACAATCTCTTCTTCATCTCTCTCGCCCTCAAACTCCCGTCTCTATCATTCTCTCCAGCAAAAGGTGTGCGACGGCGTATCTCGACAATCCTTAAGGATCATCCAAGTGGGTTGCACCCAATTAACGTAACATGATCATGTAATTGGACAATAGGATCGGATAGGATTTTAGATATACAAAGAGGGGGTCATCGTCATTTTATTAAAGGATCAGATTCCGATAAATTGATACTGAGACCCATGCCCTTAAATTTCGCCGAAATTCGGCCGAAATTCGGTTTCGGTAAGTGACCGAAATTCGGCCAAAATGGCTATATCGGTCGAAATTTGGTGGGGGGGAGGGGGGGTCTAGTTCAAAAAACCACCGAAATGACCGAAATTTCGGTTGAATTTCGACCGAAATTCGGCCGAAATTTCGTTTCGATCCCTCACCGAAACGAAACCGAAATCCGACTTTTAAGGCCTTGCTGAGACCACGATGTTATAATATTGGGTAATGGGGCGGTAATTTGGAGAAGGGATCGTGCCTGTAACGTTCCGGGCATTAAATCCAATCCGATTATCGAGGATTATTGACCCAAACATCCTGTTGGGGTTTGGTCCAACTGAAGTTCTTGACCACAACTCAAAATATTTAAGCTCAAATTGTTTAGTAGTAGCCCCATACTACTTATAACCTACTACCACACTTTGTGATTACTGGATGTATTACTATGTTTGGGGTGCTACAATCGTCCCAACTTATATTCGCTATAATGTCCCGGACCCTTAGCCCGGTTCGTTATCGGGGATAACTGGTACAAACAACTTATATTTATATTGATGCATCTTCTCATTGTTCTTGTATACGTTGTAATTGAAATATATTCTATGGTATTTATTCTCATATTATTCTCATATCTTTCCATTGTTATCAACACTCTTTAAATGTTCACAATCTTACGGTTTTTTGTCTAATGATATCTATTCTAATTATCAGCATGCACCTGCAACAACTGATTGTCAGACTCACACTTAGAAATTTGTGTTTCTAATAATTTTTATATGCAAACACAATTCCCCTCTATATGTTGTGTCTACATGTTTTGTTTCTTCGAAATCCATATATGTGTATATCTTCGGGTATATGATTTTTACGTCTAAAGTTTTCTTCAGTTTTGTTCTATATATGATCCATACACACGTCGAATATTTTCTTGAAGAATCCATGTGTTCCTTTTCCAATAAACACACGGAGTTGGGGAGCATGAACTAAGGTGCATGTAAGTTTACATGCACTGATGCTACAAATACATATTTTTTGATTTTTTTTTGAATAAAATATTGAAGAATGACTCGAAATGACAAGTAAAATATGTTTTTTAAATTTCATGAAAAGCAAACCTTCCTAACATGTCCATCTAGAAGGGATTCATTTCATCAAATTCTAAAACCGATAAAACTTAGCGGTCTTGATGAATAAGCTATAAGTTTCGGATTAAATTGATTTTGGAATGGCATCATGGTGATATATAATGATCTAAATCTCCCAATATTTTATTTTAAAAGATAAAAAATAAATGTTAATAACATCAGTTATAAACTTACATGCACCTTGCTGCATACTCCAACATCTATATAGTAAATATTATCTAATTTATTGTTACTATCGTCTTTTTCTTGTCCCTACTTTCTTTTTACTTATCATCTACGTAAAAATAGTCAAAATGATTAATTGGACCAAAGCTTGTTAGATAGAGAGAGAGAGGGAGGGAGAGGGAAAACTTCAAATGAAGCAGGGTCACATCATTATCATGGTAGGCCATTATTTTTATTCTATTAAACCAAATAAGAATAACTACATGTTTTAATTTTATTTTCAAAGTTTGCAGGTCTGAATATTTCTTTAATGTCTAATATGAGATTGTAGTCATCTCTTTGATCGTGTAGGATATACTCATCCAAAGACAAGATTAGCTTTTGTATTTTTATTTATTTTTATATGGACGATAGTATATAAATGCTGTAAATTTCAACAATCTGATGTAATATTTGTATGGAATCTTTTTTACTAGAGATTCAATTCTTTCATTGATATTTTGTTCAAAGTGTATAGTCATGTATAGTGATCATCAACATATATTGATTATAATAATCCCATATAATTTCGACAAAGTTCGTAGTCTCGTATTATCCAATATGCATTGTAACAAGATATGACATCTCATAATTCTTACCATAATCATTGTTGTATTATATAAAATCATAAAATCATCAATCATTACATTAGTAAGATACTAATTAAGTCAAGAGTGCTTAATGAACCATAACTGACCATCCAAAAAATGGTATTATTATGAAAGGAGGAGATGGGTAATTGATTTATTGATGACATTAAATGGCTACTAATTTCATGATAAATTAATGTTTCTTAAAGTAGCTTCCTTTCGTATCATAATAATACGCCAACATTGTAAAACTCTAAATATTTTTGTAGAATATAATTAAAAAATCTCAAAGGTGCAGTGTTGCACTGTAAGATTTCTATTTTTTGAAAGAAAAAAAAGGAAAAATATGCTATGGTGTTCGTCTCAAATATATTAATAAAGGAGATTCAAAAAAAACTTACAAAATCCAAGGTTCAAGAAGAATCTTAACGTGAGAAATTACATTATCAACATAAAAACATTGAGATGCAAAGACTGCACCATTTTTAACTAGCACAACGACCAGATAACTGAAGAAGCCCCTCCCTTTGTGTTTTGATTCACGCAGAGAGGCCCAAAAAGTGCTTGAATTAACAAGGTTCATTTAACCAACACCAAGCTCATGCCAAATTGGGGAAGACCTCTCGCAGTAGAAGAAAAGGTGTCCCACCGTCTCTATCTCCAAACTACAAAGGGGACATAGACTGGATATACCTGCAAATAGCCTTGCACAATGATCTCTTGTAAGGATGTGCTTTCTTCTAAACACTATACGTGCCTCATGGTCTGTTGCCAAAGCAAAAAGACAAGGAAAATGTGATGCAAAAGAATCATTACCCACCCTAATGTACGTCCAAAGTGCTAGACATGTGAGCCCTTATCAAATCATTTCTGCAATAAATGTTATTGTAAATTATTTATCAATAAAAGTTATTGATTTTTTCCCTCACTTTCCGAGATTATAATATGCATGCATTTGTTGGATCTCTAATAGGGTTATGTATCTCGATCATCTTGAGATCATACAATTGTTGATCCTGTTGTTGGATCATAGAGGCTGTTGCTGAGTTAAATATCCAAAGTGTTATACTGAGGACTCATATGGTACCGTCAAGTGATTATCAAGAAAGGATCTCCAATCTGAGAAGGAGATGATAATCCATACTCCAATGGTTGACATCCAACCGACCCGTTGATGCAAGTCCTCTGCAGTTTGCATAGGAATAGATACTCAGAGGTGCTAGACGAATTAAGTCAAAGAGTTGACTTAAGGAGATAGAGATAATAAATACATATGTCGTATGTTGTCACATTATAGGCACACATCATATTACAAGAGACAAATGTGATATTATATGTCTAAGTATGTATATTAGACTGACTATTAGGTTGATGACCTAATCAAGGTCTATTGACGTGCTGGTGTGCATATGACAACATATGATATGAGTGATACGATCCTTCAAAGAGATCATACATGCTCACTACTGAATGGGAAGATATGAGCTCACTCATTATTTTGGCAACAAGACAAGATTTGTGGGTATGATATAAGCTTTTGGAAAGTATGTTATCAATACCAACTCCTAATTATCGAATAAGAAATTTAATAATAAAAGTTTGAAGAAGACAATGAGATTGGAACTTTCATTTTAGGATTTTTATCAAGCGTTCCCCTCTGAGATACTGCAAATTCAGTCATGCCCCTCCATTTTTAGGGATATCAGTTGTACCCCCAACTTCTTGATTTTCTATCACTTGTGCCCTCGAGTTAGTTGACATCCATCATCAATGCAAACAGACGCTAACTTTGGGGATACAACGAGAATTAATTTTAAAAAAAGGCTAAAAATGTTATTTTCCCATCCTCTTCCTCCTCCCCCTTCCTCTTCCTCTTCCTCCCCCTTCTCTTCCTCCTTCCCAGCCTCCAGCTCCTCGTCAGCCGCCTCCTCCCCGGGCCCCCGGCTCCTCCCTTCCCCTCAACCCCCTCTCCTCCCCCACCTCCTCCTTCGTCACCTCCTTCACCTCGAGCTCCTCCCCTCTCCCCTGGCTCCTCCACGTGTCTCCCCCTCCTCTGGCCCGAGCTCCTCCCCCCGCTGACAACTCCTCCCCTCCTCCCCCGTAAGTCCCCCTCTGCCCCCACTCCTCCTTCACTGCCTCATCTGCCCCGATCTCCTCCTCTCGTACCTAGCTACTCCCTTCACTCCCACACCTCCCCCTCCTCTAGTCCGAGCTCCTCCCCTGCCCCAAGCTCCTCCCCTACCTCGAGCTCCTCCCCCCCCCCAAATCGAGTGGAAGCTTATCGCACGCCGCAGCGTGGTCATGACCACAGCATCCGTTCTTCGACAACATGTGAGAAAGAAGACATTAACCATGTCCGCATGACCCGATTAGCATGGGTCTCGTTTGTGGATGGACAAATTAGGAGGCGACCAGGGCGAAGGAGGAATGGGAGGGGGAGGAGGCTGGGACTGAAAGAGTCGACTTTCTGAATTTGTTTAGTTAAGATAAAATTTTAATTAATCGATTCATGAAAATTCATTTAAAATTTCAATAAAATTCATCATTTGATCCGCACTGCATGATATATCCGTGAAAATGATTTTTTTGGCAATTCAGTGGATGTATAGAGATGTAGTTAATAGAGAAAAATTAGGAAGAGAAAGGAAGAATCGAACAAAGGGAGGAAGAAGAAGATGAAGAAGATTGGACAATTATGCTCCTCTTAACCGCACCATGGTTTGAAAAAAATTAGGGTTACGTTAAACTTATTGATGGCTAAAGTAACGAAGGGGTACAAGTGATAGAACGACAAGAAGTCAGGGGCATAATTGATATTCCCAAAAAGGGATGGGTATAAATGAAACCGCAATATCTCATAGGGACATAACTGATACAAACCCTTCATTTTAATCATGATCTTCTAGTATGCAGGACGTGCGAGTGACATGATCTGAAACTAATTATATATCATGATACTTCCATTATGAGAGAGTGATGCACCGGATCTATGTTTTAGTGACTCCACTCAGTGAAATTGTTATCATCTTAGTCCAAATATTAGACAAAAGAATCTATTCTTTTAATGTGTGTGGATGACATGATCCTTACAAAGGATAATGGAAGGAAATTTTCCAGGATAAAGAAAACAATCGCAATTGAATTTGTACTAAAGGACTTGGGGAAGTTAAAGTACTTCATGAGTATTGAGATGACTGGATCTCCAGGAGGTATATGTCGTAAGTCAATGGAAATATGATAAGGACATATTGAAGAATTGTGGCATGTTAGGATGCAAGCCTGCTACTAATCTTATTGACGCAAATTGTAAACTAGATAAAGAGGATGGTGAACTTCTTGATAATGCATCAAATAGAAGGTATCAAAGATTAATGGAGAAATTGATCTATCTTACCCTTGCTAGACCAGACATCACATACACTGTAAATGTGGTGGGTCAATTCATGCATGCTCATTCTACCTTATGGACTCAAATTTCAGCGAAATTCGATCGAATTTCTGTCGAATATCGATATCCACTCGAAATCGAAATTCGACCGAAATGACCAAAATGACAGAAATATGAGGGTCCTAGTACAAAAAATGACCGAAATGATCGAAATTCTGATCGAAATTCCACCGAAATTCTGTTTTGGTCGATACCGAAATGGTGACCGAAATCGACATTTAATGTGGTAAATAGAATTCTATGCTAAAGGATCATCCAGAAAAGTTCTCATGTTAAAGGAAAATCCTGAGGTCACAATTGAAGGATACATTGATGTTGATTGGGCTGGCTTTGTTCCTCATGTTATGTAAATTATCTATGCAGAAATTTCATTATTTGGAGAAGTAAGAAGCACAATGTGATTTCAAGATAAAGCGTTGAAACCTCATATCATATTCTTGCAAATGGCCTTACAAAATTCTATGGCTAAAAATTCCGCTCCATGAGTTGGGTATCAAAGTCGATATGCCAATGCAGATATTTTGTGACAACAAGACTACAATAAACCTGGCCAATGATCATATAATGCACGATAAAACAAATCATTTGGAGATTGAGACACTTCATCCATGAGAAGATTAATTCTAGATTGTTATCTTCCTTACATGAAGTCTACCGATAAAGTTGTTGATCTCTTCGCAAAGGGGCTGCAAACGACACAATTTGAGTAGAATGTAGGCAAGTTGGGCATGATGAATATGTATGCCCAACTTGAGGGGGATTTGAGTTATTGTGCTTATAATGGTAAACGGATCTTTAAATGAGGGGTTGCTTACCCGTCATTATCTATATATTGTACTCATCCCCCTCAACAGAGTTGAGTTTTTGGTGAAGAAATCCCTTATCTCCAGTAATAGAGATTCCGGATTATGCGCCGTGATTTTTCACTCTCCATAGGGTTTTCCACGTAATTCCTTGCCTCTATTTTTTATGTGTTTTGCTTCTTTGATTCTAACACCTCCCAACTGTATCCAAAGGTTAAAGCTAAGAAGTTAAGAATGTCAAAAGAAACATAGATTTGATGCAGGAAAGCGTATAGCTGGCTTGTGTGCTTATGTAGAATGCGTTTCACACCTCTACAAATAAACCGTCATCAATACAAATTAATCAACAGTAACAAATTGTACGCAAAACAGACATGGGAATTAGGCGCATTAAAAACAGTATCCCATCGACTGTAACATCAGTGTGCGGAAAAAATGAACCACCATAATTTTACATTCATAAAACAACACGTGATTTGCATGTTTAAATACACACTGGTCAACACCGCAATGGTATTCAAAACCATGCTACAAAACCAAATCTGCAAGGGAAAAATATATAAAACAAATAAATACACAAGGTCCAGAGCTTAGTCAACTGGGATCAATAAGAAATGGAGCATGCCATCGTTCTGTTTTGATCATTCCTGAAAAAAGAAGAATCAAACAATTAATTTAAAAAATGAAACAAAGATCAGATCTACAACCTAACAAAAGAATCGGCTGCATTTTTAAATCAAATGTGAATTACCTCATGTCATATAGGCGCCTTCGGATCTGTAATGCAAAATATGTGTGTTAGAATAAAAAGCAAGATAGATTTTGATATAATAAGATGAGTACAGGGAGGCTGCTGCATGTAACAGCCACATGGCTGCTGCATGTAGCATTTTCCCCCAAATTTTTTTATTTTTTTGCGAAATTTCACCATGTATATTCATTTACATATCCCTCCTATATGTCATTCGAATTTTGTCAGAAACAAAGACTCCTATTCCCTTCATCCAGAACAGGTCGATTACAGCAAATTTAAGACCGTTAAAATTACATTTTCTGGATGGATGGCATAGGAGTCTGTTTCTGACGAAATTCGAATGGCATAGGAGGGATATATAGATGAATATACATGGTGAAATTTTGCAAACAAAAATTGGGGAAGAATACTACATGCAGCAGCCTCCCTTTTCTGTAATAAGATACTAGCAAAATAAGCAACGGGTTTTCCACTGAGCCTGCATGAAACTCTGGATCCGAGCTTCTAACACATGAATGCAGGCTATGCCTTCCAAGAGTTGGGAGAGGAAACTCAATCATGTGTCAAATATGGTGTGTTCAAAGCATGGAAGCGGTCTCACTGAAAACTTGAGGGTACGGATTCATACAACAAACTAAAAGTGGTCCAACACTTCCGCATGCACTGCAGAAAGCAAAACTCCATGCATACCCATCTGCCCCAAACATTTTAAGAGATCTGGTTGCCAACAGTCATTCGCAGGCTCGTATGCGCTTAAGAAGCAAAGTGCGCATTCTGCTGCAGCTTATACAGCTAATATGTTAGGTGGTGCAACACTAAGCATCCACCTTAAATTTTCCGTCCAAATCTTCTTGCTGTGCTTCATAAAGTGATCTTTGGCTCTATGGAGAAGCACACACAAACAAAAAAATGTCTTGGGAACTGCATCAGCAAGATGGATCAAAAAGACCCTGTACCTAATAAGACCCTGCACATTCGTTGGGGACAACCAATTTAAGAAAGTTTCCGAACACTTGCCCATAGCTAAGACCCTGCACCTGTAGCTGCACCCAGACAGTTTGGTGGTGGATAGAAAGGTGCTCGCATAAATCCAGTTCACATTTGTTGGGGACAACCAATTTAGGAGAGTTTCATGACCTCTAAGGTAATTGCATTTTGCAATGCTGGAGCGATTGTAGATTGATGCCTTCTCGTGAAAGTTCAGCAAAAACTATGATACACTGAGCAAGATATGGACATCTTGGAAGACGATGTGTTTCCAAGATCAATGGATCTCTGGTAAAAAGTGGGGCACTACCATGATGTATCTAATTTTGATGAATGGGGGCATTCTGCCTCAAAAGGGGGGCACACCGGGGCGGGGATATCTGTTGATTCACTCCTATTGTTTATGCAGTAAAAGCTTTTGCATCTGGTTTCCCAATCTATGGTCATTTTGTGCAAGGCTTGTCGTGAAGCAAGTGACTAATACAATGTTCGGGTCGTGGGGCACACCGGGGATATCTGATGGTTTCACCACTTTTATTTTGGCAGCAAATGATTTTTTTTATCAAAAAGGGGGAACACGTTTACGTGTCCGCCTCACATATATTAATCAAAGATAAGGGATTACAAAGTAAACTTACAGCAGCTAGGACTCAAGAAGAGACCTAGAATTAAAGACTACATTCTCACAATAGAGACGTTGGGAAGAAAAAAACACACCATTTCTACCAAACCAAATAGCCCAAATTATTGCTAGTGGACGAAGTATGGTTTCCCTAGAACGATGTCTACCGAGAAACAAGGACTCCCAGAAGGTATAAGGTCATGTAGATGTAGCCAGCTAGCACCTACTACATTCCATATTCGCATGGACTTCTCACAAAGAAAGAAGAGATGATCCACCGTTTTGACATGAGTTTCACAAACTGAACAACGATTGGAAATAACTCGAGAGAGTCTAGAGCACCGGTCCCTTGTCAGGATTCTTCTTCTCCTCAATAGCCACATAAAGAAACCAAATCCTACTCGGCAGACGCAGCTCCCAAATGAGATTGCAATCACGGATCAAAGTATCCGTCCCTAGGTGGAGGAGGCCTAGAGATAGCCCGATAAGCCTTCTGACGGAAAAAGAGGCGTCCTTCCATAACCAGTGATCTCTGTCAAACAATGGTCTATCAGAGTGTCTCAACCCCTCCAAGAGAGAGAGAGAGAGAGGAAGTCCTCTAGTCGTTGATCAGAGAAGTGGGCTAAAAAGGAAGGCATCTAGTTACCATCAATCCAACAGTCTGAGACCCGAGCATCTTGGTTTCTGGCCAAAGCATAAAGGTGGGAATCTTAACAATAAGGACCCCTCGTCAGTCCAATTGTCATCCCAGAAAGCAAAAGTGATACCGTCCCCGAGTACCGATCGAAAACACTCCTGAAACTGAGGCAACAAAGAAAATTCCTTTCCAAAGGCTGAAGCCCGAAACTGAAGACTATGTGCCATGAGAAGAGGATCCCCAATAATGATAAAATTTTCAAATTATGTAAGTTTCTTGATTCCAAGTCCCACCCTCAGCCTTTTGCCTTTTGTAAGGTGTCAGTTTCCCAGTCCATTAAATGAATGTCATAGCCCTTCCGCCTAGACTTGCCCCACAGAAATCTACGTCTGATCTTTTCCGATCTGTTCCTGATTCCTACAGGCGGTAGTCAAGACGACATAAAGAATACCAGAATAGCAGAGAGAACCACTTTAATGAGAACCAGTTTCCCCCCTTTGGATAAAATAGCAGCTTTCCAGCCCCGTCAACTTTTTCTCCATTTTCTCAATTATTTATAGCCAATCATATATCTTTAGTTTTCCGCAGGAGAGATCGACACCAAGGTAATGGATCAGGAGAGTACCACATGCACTGCCCAATTCCTCCTCGCAGTCGTTGGCAACATCATGGGAGTGCCCAAAATTGAGGACAAACCCCGACATTTCACTATAAATTTCCAAGATTGCAATCATTCCACAAGCTTCCTCTTTGCCGCCTTTGATAAAAAAATGGTGTCGTCAACATGTTGTAACATTGGGATTGAAATACCTCCGTAAGAGTAGCTCTCATTGAGTCTGTTTCCGATAACCTGACCAACCATACATGATAGAACATTAGTAGCGATGACAAACAACATAGGTGCAAATGGGCAACCTTGACGAACCCCACACTGTGGTTGAAAGAAGCCCCCCTCATAATGGTCATTGATAAGCACTGAGTATGACGCAGTAGTGATGCATCGCTTAATCTAGGAGATCCATAGGTCTGGAAAGCCTTGTTTGTACATGGTTGCCTAAAGGAATCTCCAATCAAGAGTATCATAGGCTTTGGAGAAGTCCACTTTCCACCAGGACACCCTTAACAGTACATGATTGCATCCAGTTTCCTAATATATGGTTATTTTATGCATGTCTTGTTGTGAAAACAAGTGAATAATACGATTTTCTCTTTAGAGGTTGTGGGGGAGACAACATCAGGAAGGCCTTGCTCATCATGGAGGCTTCCGACTTATGATAATTAGATGTCCATTTTCATTTACTTCAACCTGGATGCAGAAACAGAGGCCAAATGCACATTGATCTTCTCCACACCGCAAACGACCCTTTTCTGAATCTTGGGTTACTACTACTTGGTGCTCGTGGACCAGAATCGAAATGTCGAGGAGGCATCTTGAAGTATGGGTTTCTTTCAATATAGTGATCATTTTTCTTGTTGAACTCAGTGTTATCCTTATCTCCACACTATTTAATGTTATTGTTCAAGCTCATTACCAAGGTGGAGAAGAGATCATATATGTTGACCATGAGATTCTTACGAAAGGTCTTTGGAGCATAGCCTTAAATTTCAACAAAATTCCACTGAATTTCTCCGAGATTTCCATTTTTTCAGGTCACCGAAATTGAAATACACACTATTTAATGTTATTGTTCAAGCTCATTACCAAGGTGGAGAAGAGATCATATATGTTGACCATGAGATTCTTACGAAAGGTCTTTGGAGCATAGCCTTAAATTTCAACAAAATTCCACTGAATTTCTCTGAGATTTCCATTTCTTCAGGTCACCGAAATTGAAATACTGTCTTATTTCTTAGTCCAAAAAATCAACGAAATATCAACAAAATGTCTACAAAAAGTTCATCAAAATTATTTATCGTTTCCGTAAAACAACAAAAATAAGGGAATATACCCTTTGCTTCCATCATAATTTGCATATATTAATGAATCTTCACTTATTTATTTGCCGATATATTGAGTTTTTAGAGCACTTTACATTGTTTGAAGTTCTTTAGTTAGTTTCTAAATTTTTGATCTAAATCCTAACCAAATAAATTAGAGTCAAGATCTTAGAGTTTTATAATTCAAGTTTTAACTGAAGAGCTTTATATTTTTTGTTCTTTCTTTATTTGATATTTTTATTTTAATTAGTAGTTATTATATATATCACGTCATTCTTAATGAATAGATGATTATCATAGCTTTTGCTTCCAGTTTAGCATACAATTCTCACTCTAGGAAACACGTTGCTTTACATATCAACATGTGATGATTATGACGATAATACTATTTCAAAACTTATATTTGCACTTCTATTTAACAAATAAATGTGCAGTTCTATTTCATTTATTGACTTAGAATTTATAAAACCTTAGTTTTTGAAAAAAAGTCAACTTTAGAGAAGTTTTCAAGATTTTTGACATTTCAACGAGATTCCACCGAAATTTCACGTTTCGGACTTGGCAAAACGAAATCGAAATATGAAATTTAAGGCCTTTGTTGAGTTGTTAGAGTGCTTTACATTGTTTGAAGAAGTTTTCTAAGTTATATTTAGATCTAAATTCAAATCAAATCAATTTAAGAGTTAAATTCAAATTTTAACTGAAGAGTTTTATATATTTTTGTTTTTTTATTTGGATATATATGTTTTGATTAGTAGTTATTATATGTGTCAAATCATTCTTATTGAAGATGTGATTATCATGGCTTTTGCTTTCACTTTAACATGCAGTTGTGACTGTAGGCAAAACGTTGCTCTATATATCAAGAATCAAGATGCATGAAGACTATGACAATAATACTACTTTAAAACTTATATTTACATATTTATTTTACAGATAAGTGTGCATTTATATTTTATTTATTGATTTAGAAATATTAAAACCTTGGTGTTTGGAAAAAGTCAAGTTTCGAGTCATTCCAAGAATTTCGATCATTTCAACGAATTCCACCGAAATTATTCGGACATTCTCTTTTCGGACTTGACGAAACAAAACCAAAACAACAATGCCTTTTCCCACAATTAAGTAGGGTTAGCTACATGGACTTTTTGCCTCCATTCATATCTGTTTTGGCTCATTGTCGGGTTTAAATCTAAATAACTAGGATCCCTTCCGATAGTCTCATTTCAACACTTCTTGGGCCTTCCTCACCCTCTCTTAATCGGTTCAGCATCCCAAATCCCGCATCTTCTAACCAGCGCATCAACTGATCTCCTTTACAAATGGCCTAACCATGTTAAGCGATTTTCTCTCATCTTATCCACTATCGGAGTCACACCAACTTTCCTTCTAATTGCATCATTCTGAATCCCAGTTTTTCGTGTATAACCACACATCCACCTTAGCATTTTCATTTCTACTACGGTCATTCTCTGCACATGTCTATAGTTTAGAGGCCAACATTCTGATCCATAGAGCATAGCAGGGGGCTGCTTTGTAATACTTTTCTTTGACTTTCAAAGGGATTTTCTTATCACAAATAACAGTAGAGTTTTCTCTCCACTTTATCCAATCAGCATTTATCACAAAGAACAATAGAGTTTCGTCTCCACTTTAGCTCCTTTGCACTTTCAATTGATGAAACAAATCAAAATCCGAAATCTAAGACCTTGCATCGGGTATAGGAGTGATGGGTCCCATATGTGGCATGGAACTACATGTCTAGACTGTCTAAAGACAGACGCAACGTTCCTAATCTACAAAAAATTAATTCGACCTTGTTGCCAAAGTGGGTCTCGAGGTAACAAAGGGAGCACTGATGACTTCATCTGTAGGATTCTCTCACCTTGCTATTGCAAGACTCTGCACGTGCAGGTGATTCTGAGTAGCATCCCTGAGTTGGTTAGGATGCTACCCAAAAACATGGCCATCGGGAGAGGAGGTTGTGAAGGTGATCCCTGAATTAGCACATCCATTGAAGAAACAACCGACGAATGTCAAAGAATCTTGCTTTTGTCATTTGGTATGACTTTATGTGTTAAGCTGTAACATTTTAGAGATATTCTTGAAAAATGATGGATCAGATTACAGATGCTTGGACACAGGGACCAATTATTGCTGTCCAGATGCATGGTTGACAGTGAATGAATCCTAATTTCATCCTTCCGCTTTTGACTAACATTTGAACAACTTGTTGAGCCTAGCTCAAGGGTACAAATATATTCAAACTGTTCAGTGTTCGCCAGGATCCCTTTCTGATGGCTGGTACTTATAGCTATTGCAGCCACACGACTCAAATGATCCTTCCCATACTGTGTTATCCTATTGTGTGGATGACCAAGTCTCCTAAAGCTTTGGCAGGATAAAAGTGCAGATTAACTTATGGTTTCTGGTGAAAAAGCCATCATCAAAACCAGTAAATGGAAGAACCAATACAAATATGCTCTATGGTCTCTATTAAAAACTCACTACCTAAATGTCCGCGAAAGATTTTCTTCATCAACAATGTTCAAGTTGTCATATGCCAAAAACGATATCAAACAGCATAAATTCTCCAAAAGTTCACTGTGTTATTAATGATCAAAAAAGGTACTGACAGAGCAGCAAAGGCCTGGTAATATAAAGATTCTAGGAGACTGTCTAACCATTTACATAGTAATGCCATTTGACTAAGGAGGTGACGAATGTACCTCTGGCAGCTTCTGCCGGAAAACAACATCTAATCTGGCATCCAAAGTGTTCTCACAAACAATCTTCCCATCTTGAGAAGCCAAGACAACTCCACCAGAGCTGCAACAAGAACAGCTGTCATGTAACTTTTATTTTAAGGGAAATTTTAGAAATAGAGTGAAATGAGAGGTGAGATTGCACTCAACAAACTAAGAGGAAATTTTCAACATAGAGGATTCTCAATGATTTGTCGTTACCCAACTTTCAGAATTTTTAATATACCAGAGAAAATAAAGAAAATCAGTTTTTGAGTCATAACAATAGCAACTCTGATTATAAATAAATAAGGGGAAGAGAATACTACTTCAATCACATGATCATGGGATGATGAAAAACGGACTATGTAGCTATGAAATTAAGCCCATGAGATATTGAGAGAATGTCCATCTCGTACTTGGCATGATTATTGTTTAATAAGATTTATTATATCAAAGTTTTATACAACTTGTACCAAATATCATTCACATTTCAACTAAGAAAAAAACAGCTTATGAATAAGTAGCTACACAAAGAACTAGAGAATACCACCAAAAGAATAAGCCACAATTGAAAATAAAAATTTTCCACACGGACATAAGTTCAAGATTGATTATATGTTCGCAATGGTAAAACTAGTTAATCTATAAAGTCAAACTCGAATTTGAAAATGAAAGTCAATTTTTACAATATGTATAAAAAATGAAAAGCAAGACTTCAAATTCAACTTATTTTGATCTACGTTTGATACAGTTTATTGAAATGAACCCAACAGATCCAGGAAGGCTCCAACCAAATTCAATTTATTTGGATCATACCTTATATACAGTGGGAGGATCTGGACTGTTGAAATGAATCCAATTATACATTAATCAGATATCACATGGAAATAATGAACAGTATAAGTTAAACCAACACTATTCTGATATGAACCAATAAAATCCCAATTCGTCAGTTCTCTAACCAACAGTCGGTTGGAATCCCAAGTTGTATCATTAGAACTGCCATAGCTAAAGCATTCAGATGATTATGGCACTAGGTTTACCTTGATTGAACCTCGGATGAAAATTTTACAAGGTTTGAAAGATGGACTTTTTGCAGTATAGAACAATTCTAGCTGTTCATTTTATTCATTCACAAATGACTTTTTGCAGCATAGAGCAGTTCTTAATATTCATTTTAATCATTCACGATTCACCAGAAATCCAGAGAAAATAGCTAGAGGTTCCTAGAGAATGCTCTTCGCATTCTTTGCATTTCCAAACTCAGATCAAGCGAACAAATGCCCAGATTTGTGCTGAACATGCGATCTGTGAGATGAACACAGTTACAGATAAGTAAAAGTAGAAACAGGGTAAGGGTTACATCAATTCTTCAACATCTAAATTAGGATTTTAAGAAAATAGCTTTTTCTGCATTCTAGGCAAGAACTGGATTTGGTCGTCCAGAGCACGAAACCATGCAGATTTGTATGCGAATTGAAATACTTAGGCCATGAATCCGCCTCCTTGTTGTAGGATTTTCTATTATTTCGAATAAAAGTCAGTTTTTGGTTCCAAATTTTGCACAGCTAAATCATACCATTCGAAAAGATTTGAATCTATTTTTAATTTTGAATCGGTGGTTTTGTACGTTTACATGAACATGATAATCAGTGAAGGTTTTATAGTATATAGAATGTGATTTCCGAAAAATGGAATTAAAATCAGATGAGAAAATGTTCGTTAAAACAACCACATGTGTATTTACTACAAGAACGTCAAGTCAACTGATGTTTCAAAAGTAGACTGTTATAAAATAGAAAGCGGAAGCGGAATAACATAATAAAGAAGAATAATCACGAAGAACACAAAGATTTTTATGTGGAACCCTACTCCGTGAGGAGCGGGATGAAACCACAGGAGAAGCCCTCAACGGGGCGGATATTCTATTGAACTTTCTCAATGAGTACAGGAGGTCTGGGGCTCCTTATATAGCCTTCCCAGAGCCTCCAAGTCCCACTGCTGGTCCATGTGGGACTAAACATATGATGGGGTAAATGGATCTTCTCCAGAATCCATTTACCCTGCTACAACATAATAGGCGCATACCACTAATACTCCAACACTCCCCCTCAAGCTGGAGCATGCAATGCTCAGCTTGGACAAACATAAAGAGACTCAACTCAACTCTACAAGACACTACGGACAATATCAACCCAACGCGCACATGCTGCAGTCGAGGACGTTGCTTCTCATGCCGTGCAGGTGAGGAGGACGAACGGGCTGGAGTGTGAGTCAACTGAAGACTCGTAACCTGACCATCGAGTCTGAACTTGCGCCTGAAGTCTCCTCGTCGGAGAACTGGGTCTCTCCCATCTGGGTCAGAGAATGGTGCACTGCTCTGGTGTACCTATGATACCACATGAAAACCCTGCCAACATATGGCATAGGGAATGGTCCTCTACTCTGGAATCCCTATGGCTCACATGAAAACTCTGGCCTGACAACTGGAAGAATGATGGGGACCTCTGACAAAAGATGGCAACTTATGCTCATCTGACAAATGACCGCACACTCGTGCGTGTCTGAAACTGAGGACTCGGAAGACAATCGTCGAGTCTGAACCTGGATCTGAACCGTAGAGTCTGGAATCTGATCGGTCTGGAAATCTGAATCTGCATCTGGAATACAAGACCTGTGACTCTACATATATACTCCCCCTTTCTCCCATACTTGTCGGAAAACAGACAAATTGACCAAGTTGGGAGAAGACAACATAATGGGGAAAACAAACATGAAATTTGCGGCTTTCATCATTTTTTTTTAAATAAGCCGTCACACATTTTTTTTTAAAATTTTTTTTAGAATTGAAACACATTTTTTTTTAAGCCGATGACATTTTTTTTCCGGCTTTTCATCCTTTTTTTTTTGTAAGCCGTTCCATTTTTTTTTTTACGGCTTTTGCATCATCAAAAAAAAATTTTTTTTTCGTGCGTACGGCTTTTCAAATGTACGCGCCTCTTTTTCATTTTTTTTTTGAAATTGCGTACGGTTTTTTTTTAATGTACGCGCCTTTTTTTTTACTTGAAACAATATACGGCCCGCATGGGCCCAACGATATTGCAGCCCGGCACTCCTCTTTTTTTTTTTTATTGGACTTCCCTTGCTCATTTGGGCTTTACAAGTAAATAGCCCGTCAATTCTTCTTTAAAAGAAACGACGCCACCCCCTCTAGGGTTCCCATGGGAACCCTTCGTATCAAGTACCGCCGCCCACGTTTGGGACCACGGCCTGGCTGGAGCTCGATCTGGACAACGAGGAGGAGACGCGATGGAGCTCGATCCGCACATCTGGGGCTGGGCTGTTCGGTCGCCCAATAGGGCACAGGGGGCGGAGGTGGCGCGATGCATGATGGGATCGCCGCCTGTGCTGCCGCCTCCCTCCTGGAGGCTTTTGCGTGTACGGAGAGGTGGCCTCGCCTGGGCTATGCGAGATCGGCGGAACCGTAGATGTGCCTGGGGCTCGTAGATGCGTCTGGGGCTCGTAGATGGTGTCGCGTGGACCCACTGGATCGCCTGCGAGGTCTGGGGAGCGCGAGATCTGGAGGAGATGGTGGCGCATCCGCCTGCGCCTGCGATTGATGGAAGAGAAACGCGCACGAAGGCGCAACCGCCTGGGTCTGGACTTGGTGGTTCCTTGAGATCGCAAATGTCGACTTGCGTCGCCTCGCGCTGGGGGGTTGAAGACCTCGGAGATGTGCCGTCATTGGTTGGAGATCGTCGTTGAAGCCTGATGTTCCACGCCAGGAAGTTGCGTCTGGAGTCTCTAAGACCTTCGGCTGCTAGGGTTCCAAGGAAGGAAAACCCATCATCGCAGAACATCGAATCATGTATAAACATAGGGTTTCAACCAAACCCTAACTTTAACAAATCTGAACTCTATGATCTTTAATAACAGAAAAATCGAACAACATCAAAGAACTTAAAAACCTCGAGAATCGACCCGCTCTGATACCATGTTATAAAATAGAAAGCGGAAGCGGAATAACATAATAAAGAAGAATAATCACGAAGAACACAAAGATTTTTATGTGGAACCCTACTCCGTGAGGAGCGGGATGAAACCACAGGAGAAGCCCTCAACGGGGCGGATATTCTATTGAACTTTCTCAATGAGTACAGGAGGTCTGGGGCTCCTTATATAGCCTTCCCAGAGCCTCCAAGTCCCACTGCTGGTCCATGTGGGACTAAACATATGATGGGGTAAATGGATCTTCTCCAGAATCCATTTACCCTGCTACAACATAATAGGCGCATACCACTAATACTCCAACAATTTAAAAAAATCAAGTCTATGGCTATGTAGACATACTTTAATATCATAATATGAAAGAATCACGGCTTTTAGAATTCAAATTGATAAAGTTCATGAGATTGTTTGTGGAAATTTAGGGGGTTTATCAATTAAGATTAGATTAGAGTTAAGTGATCTGCAGGAAAATCGTGTCTTTTACTACTGAATAAAAATCAAATCTAAGAAAAATGTAAGAGTTCGAATTGATATTCTCTTTACCAGGGAATCAAATGTTGAACTACATGATGTTCTTTCATATTGATAATATTGCTGCAGTTCATGCATATGGTAATATTGTTGCAGCTCTTGCATATGATAAGAATTGCAGTCTACATGCTTTAAGATGAAGATAAGTGGAGTGGAAATACGAGGATGAACATGCACCATGTATGGAATTTGGAGCATCATTATGGTAAACTTATTCCAGAGTTCATGAATTTCTGAACCCCGGGGTTATATAATATTGGAGGAGTGATTAAGACTGATCGAATAGAATCCATAATCCGAATCCAATCCATTGTTATCGGAATGTCTGATTTTACCATTTTAATGGATAGGATCAGGTTGAAATCATTCCAATTTGTTAATGTACGATCGGATCATTATTAACAAAATCCAATCACATCTTATCCGTTAACACACACGTTTACATATATGTACATACACACACATGTACACATGCATACATAGAGGGCATTTCCAATGAGCTAAGGGATCATTAGCGAATTAAGAACATGCAGTCTCAACCCTTTATTTTTATCTTTCATCATCATTTATTTTTTTGACTTCAAAAAGGGAAAACACGTTAAGGTGTCCACGTCAAAGATATTAATATACGCAAAAAAATAAATTAGGACTTATAGAAGCTAAGACTATAAAAGAGTTTTGGAATGAAAAGTTACATTTTCGCAATAAAATCTTTGCGAAGAAAACGAAACATCATTTCTAGCTAACCAGATTGCCCAGATTGCTGTTATAGGTTGTAGTTGTTCCTTTCTTGAACGGTGCTTTGCTTCATACATCGAGTCCCAACACATCTCTAAATTTTGTAAACTCAACCGTGAGATGCCGAACTCACGCTAGATTGTAAAAGTTTTCACGCATTGGAAGAGCATATGGTCAACAGTTTCAATATGCATCTAACATAGCGAACACACATATCTGGGAACAGTCTGGCACAATGATCCCTCATCATGATGCATCTTCTTCAAAGCAACCAAGCAAAGATTCGATTCTATTGGGCAGTTTTAAATCCCAAATAAGATTACAATCATGAATGAGGGCGCTTGTCCTTGGTGGAGGAAGTCTAGTGACGGCTGAGAAGTGATTGTGTTTCCACACCCAATGGTCACGACATGTGGATGGTCTTTCAGTATGCCTAAGGGATTCCAAGAGCAAAAGGAACTCTTCCAAGCACTGATAAGAGAAGTCTGTCGAGAAGGAAGGCATCCAGTTACCATCTATCCAACATTCATGCACACAGACATTACGATCAGCAACCAATGCAAAGAGACGAGGGAATCTGACAGATAGAGCTCCCTGACCTGACCAGTTATCAATCCACAAGTCAAAGGACTTACCATCACCTAGAATTGGGCGAAAAAGCTCCTTAAAACGAGGCATTACCTTGTTGAGTACTTTCCAGAAACCGAGGGACGAAAGAGCAGATTGTGTGGAAGGTTGTCTTGGATCCGAACATTAAAAATTTTATGGAAGAGACGACAACACATGTCATCGTTTTGTCCCAAAATTCTACTCACCCACTTTAGGAGAAGAGCATCATTCATTGTTTCTAGGTTTGTGATACCAAGGCGACCAGCTATCTTTGGCAACGTACAAGTATCCCAGTCAACCAGATGCATCCCCTGCTCGTTCTGTCCATTTCTGCCTCAAAGAAATCTTCGCATGATTGTCTCCACCCTACGTATGATACCAGCGGGGAGAAGGCAAGGAGACAATGAAAACAGGAACCAATGCGAGAACTGCCATCACAAGCACCAACCTCCCTCCGCAAGATAAGATAGTTGCCTTTTACCCTGAGAGTCAATTTTCCAATTTTTCTACAAGCGGTAGCCAATATGACAAGCTAAGTCTTCCCAAATTAAGGGGAAGACCAAGGTAGTGAAACGATAGAGTACCACGCTCCGTGCCCAGCTCCAAGCAGCAAGTCTGGGCCTCATATCCGAGTGACCAAAAGGAAAAGCCATGAATTTACCACAATTCATCACCAATCTAGATAGTTCCCAAAAAGCTCCACAGTTCTAACCATCCCCCTAGCTTTATTCAGACCACCTTCGATAAAGACGATGGTGTCGTCTGCATACTGTAGTAAAAGGATATAGATATCATCATCAATATACCCGTCGATGAGATTATTTTATAAAACATGCTCCACCATGCACGACAAAACATCAGTTGTAATGATGATGTCAACCTTCCGAAGGACCCCTTTGATTTGTCTCTTTCAATACGAGATAATCTCAGTTGACATGGCCAAGTTATCCCCAATCTGCCTACCTATAATAAAAGCCGATTGGGAAACAAGATGATCCAAAATCTGGTTCAATATAAAGCCAACACCTTTGCTACCACCAAATAGATTGCATTCAAAAGGGTGATTGGTCGAAAGTCTTCAATTCTCTTGGAAACCTCCTTTTTTGGTAAAAGAAAAATAAGGGCCTTGTTTAGTATCTCAAAACCAACATTTCCCCTAGTAAACTCTTTCACAACCTCAACAACATCACCCCCAAACAATGACCAGAATTCTCGAAAGAAAAACACCTGGAAACCCTCAAGACCTGGCACACCATCAACATTCAAATTCCATACATCCACCTTCACCTCCTCCTGTGTAACAACATGCACCAGATGATTTTTATGCTCAATAGAAATACAAGAAGCCTCTTGCCCTGACCACTTCCAAAGTTTATATGTGCATCTCCTTGAGAAGACATGAAAGTCTCATCTACCGGTCGCCCTCCACCTTCACCCCATTCACCACAATTAAGGTGATTAGATTGTGACGACGTCTCCCACTAGCAATTCTTGAAAATATGCAATTTTTTATCCCCCTCTTTGAGCCAAGACTGACGAGATCTTTGTTTCCACTCCACCATTCTCTTTTTATCTTTGACCGTGATGATTTTCAACGTTGTTACTCTCTCAGTAAGTTTCGCCTTTAGAAGATCTTCGGAGTCCTCCAACTGTCAAGTTTGCAAACCTCCACCTCGGCTTATGCACGCCGAGCTAATCTGGCCTCTTTAATCTCATGCTTGAAAGAGTAAAGGTGCGGGTGTACGGAAGAAAGCTTCTGGGCCATGTGAGAAGTTGCAGAGCCAGATACCTCAATGGAAGTCCAACAATTGGAGATCATATTCCGAAATCCCTCCTCCTACAACCACGCCTTCTCGAACCTGAAGAAACCCTGAGGTGAGAGCCGAGAGGTAACTCTTGTAACATCCATATTCTAGCAAACCCGAACTCGTCCGATTTTGGGTCTAATGAACCCAAAAACGTTGACGGTAAATATTAAACAACTTAAAACAACCAATTGGTGGTGAATCAAAAGTTGTTTGGGAGAAATTGACCAAAAATCGGTCACTTCGTAATGCGCGCCGTGAAAAAGCCGCGACGCAAATTCAGAAACCGCAAAATGAACCGAGACCATCATTAGATCTGATTCGACGATACAAGACCAACGGAATCGACCGTTCGTCAATCGGAGGTCGTTTGATAATTTTAATTCGTAAAATTTAAACCTTAAACAAAAAAAAACGTATCCGAAAAATTCGGGTATTCAAAACCCGATCGAAAGTATATCAATATTATACTCATATTGATCGCCGTTCAGAGACGATCAAAACGAGATATTGTGTGTCGAAATACGACATTTGAGGCGCATATACGGGCAACATTTGTATGCCAAATAAAAGAAAAAAAATAAAATAAATAAATTTTTATTCTAAACAGACGGCAGTCTGGACAGCAGCAGACATGACACTTATTCTATCTCTCTCTTTGACCTCTTCTCTTCTTTCCACATGGGTTATAGCTAATTACACTTGTCTAAAGAATAATACACCCCTTCCCCTATAAATATCCCAACAAACCCCTCCCCCTTTATATTCTTGCTCCAACAAATCTCATCGTCTACTTTTCCTCGTTTCTTCTCGACAACCCCATTTCCCTTCTCCATCTCTTTTCAATTCACCTCTAATTTCCATCGAGGGGTGCTCTCATTCCAGCCCCATTCTGTCGGAGCTTCCTCTCGATCTCCTGGTTGCACAACCGGTGAAGGAGAGCCACAGTAGGCAGCCCTCAAACCACAAAACAGCTGCTATCGTCGCCAACTTGCTGCTGTTCCTCTTCGACAGCAGTGACTACCGTGAACTCCTCCAGAACAGTCGCTCCAACAGCAAAATTCTGCTCCAAAAATCAAACACAAATTGAAGTTATTCTAGGAGCCGATCATGCATACATTAGGATCTCAAATTCTGAAGATCTATAGGTACCTCCCTAACCTCTTTTGCTGCCATGCATGCATCTTTCATTACCAAATACTAATCACCTTGCATATGATGTTTAAAGTGAAAATCCAAGGTTTCATGTTTTAAATTCACACGTAATATAAATGATAGCATGTAATGATGCTTATATACAAAATTTTTATTATTGATACTGGAAATTGTTCCCCTTTCTATTATCAACATCTCTTCCCATATCTTTCCCCAACGGAGGAGGAATTCGGAGCTCCTTACTGGAGCTTCTGCTACTGCTGAAATCAGCAATTACAGATGCTTTTGTAGCAGCAATTGGAGCTGCTGCTGTTCCAAGAGTAGCCCCATGCTGCTACCTCCAAGCCACCATTTCTAAATTCTTAAGTAGCTGCATTTAGGCTCTTTTCTCCACCATTTTGAGGATCTAAAAAGATACATGTATACCCTTCTTGCTGCCAATCTATGTAGTTTTGAAACCAAACTCAAAATCAAGTTCTCTTAAATCTTTTGATCTATAAAAAAAATTGAAATTATTGCACATCTGAGTAGTGCTCATGTTATTGAGATCTTGGAGATGGAATCGGGGGTTTTGCATGTAAATTTTACTCTTTAAAAAGCCTCTATTATATATTTTCTAAGTTTCAAATTCAAATTAGAATTTAAACTTCTGATTTCATAATTAGAAAAGAAGATTTTGGGGGTATTTTGTTGTAAAATTCTGCTACTGGAAGTGTATAAAAAAAAGATGAAATTGGAGGGAAATTTGGGATATTATAGCATTTTCTACTACTGTTTGATACTGAATTTCGGGGACGTATAGGCACGTTGTTACTATTGATTTTGCCATCCATTAATTAAGAAAAATTGAGAGTTTAATAGCAAACTTGGTTACTGAACTTTAATTGAATAATTGAGAAACGTTGATGGTATTTTCATACATGTACTGCTGCTAAATTACTCTGATTTGTAAATAAAAAAATGTTGGGGTTTTAACATGTAATTAATTACTAAACTTTGAATATTAGAGAAATTCTATGGGGGTATCATGCACACTTCTGCTAATAAATTAGTATTGAATGTTTGAAAAATATAAGAAGTTTCTATGCACGTTTCTACTGCAAATTATTCAAATTTCACTATATAAGACGATCCAAGGAAATAGTGTCTTGTGATGTGGTTGGAGAAAATCAAAAGATCTTCATCATTATGAATAGTAGAAATGGATTAATATGGAGTTTTCTCTCAATATAATAGTATATATATGTGGCAGCTTTGTCAAACATAGTTATGTGATTGTTTATGTCATCTCTGTTAACTCTTTTGCCTACAAGACTTGCTTGAATATAGATGAAATAATGTAGCACTTAAAGACAACGAGCATGATATCTAATTTGGCCTAAATTTTCTTGTGATAAATCTTAGAAGAAGACAAACCAATCATTCCACTGCAAAATAGCAGCATATTGCCTAATTATAAATTGTTCATGATGCAAGTTATGAGAAGTTGGAGAACAATATAATGTAAGAAGAAGCTCCTACATTTGATACATGCAAATATAAGTTATAAGCTATGATAGGTGACCATGATCCTCATGATTTTAGGTCTTGTTTAGTAAACCTTAAACAATCAATTATAAACTCTTATCATCTATGAGCAGTTTGTATCATCCTTATGATCTATCAGGCAGAGTCTCAGATCATCTATGGAAAGTCAACCATTGGGAATACAAGACCTAGTAAGGGCTCTTTGAATCTTCTCTCTCAATAAACAAATGTATGCCAACAAGAATTAGGAAAAGCTATAGCATTAGAGTATGAATTGAATCTATATGACTGTGAATCAGTGATACCAAATATGTTGCCGGTCATGGTGACTTTTACACCTGACCGTGCGAGAGCGCGGTGACTCTCACCTGGGCGGAGGAAAGGAAGCCCAGTTAGGGCAGCGGCCGCTTAATGCGCGGGTCTAGGATCCCAGTCCCTTTTCCGTTTTGATGCAAGCTTGCAGTGTTTTTACGCCTCGTTGAGATCCAGACTTTAGACCAGTTCCGCTGACCCTGTTTTAGGATGCCCAGGCGGGGGATCTTGGTTTTTCAGTTTTACGTACGAGCTCGGTTGCCCGTTACCGGTCGGGCTGTTTTTCTAGAGCGACTTTTCCGGAAAGTCCCTCTCACCCGTCTCAGTGGCGTAGTTGGGAGTAGACCTATCCCTCTATTGGACCGTCCTTCCAATTAGGGGGCGAGACGGAAGAGCCCTTTTGTTGGCTTCTTCACCGCTTGAGTTTTTCTTTCGCCAACAGACTTGGCGATTTTAAATCCAGATCATCCATATCTATATCTACATAATCTAAAGTTATATTTGAAACTGTTGCACGGAGGTTTGAAGAGATTGAGTCTAGTCCAGATCCTCCACCCCTATATCTACATCATCTAGAGTTACATTTGAGACAGTTGCACTCGAGGTTTTAAGGGATTAAAATTAAAGATAGAATAAATGGAAAGGACTATAATCTAATTCGAAATCTCATTAAGCTAGTGGACGTGTTGGGAACTTAGTTAGGATGCATTATACTACACCGCATGCCTACGGAGGCACCCCAACCCTAAGACTTTCCTCAAGTCTTAGAGTCATAGTGTGAGGTTTCACAAGAACCAAGACCACAGACTATCCACTAGACTTAAGAATTTAATAAATCATTATATCTTTCCCATCATTAAAATTCACAAATATGATCTCTAAGTAATATGAGAATGAAATATACTTACTATGATCAATGAGTTACCGTAGACATATGCTTATGTGGGAAATGTGGGGATAAGGGCTGATCATGAGATGTTCTTACTAAAAATTTGGAAACCTTTTACTTTTGCAAGTAGAATTAAATTTTAAATTGAGTTGCTCATGCCTCTCTACTTGCTTGCTTTTGGTAACAATAAATGCCTGTTATTTATATAAGTTTTTGGGAGGTACCAGCAACCGCTGACGCCTCTTCTTTCCTAACATGTTTGGCAGGCAGACAACCTACAGTTCATTAGCTATACATGCTTCCTGGAGATAAAATATACACTAGACGGTATGATTTACTTTCTCTCAGTTTTTGTTCAATTCATAATGTATTATGTTTCTTTCTCTTCAGTCAGATTTTGGGATATTGTATGTACTGTCAGAAATTGGTACATGTTGAAGTTAATGAAAAGAGATTTGGTGACAATTGTTCTACGAGCTTGTGATTATGAATGTTAACATGAATGTCTGATGAAATTATTTCATTCGCGAAAAATTTTCCCCGTACTTTCAGTTACTTAATGCGATAGAAAAGAATGTTGTAACGCGAAATGTGTGTAAACGGGTACTCGGATCCTAGGGGGTTCACAGTTGGTATCAGAGCAGTGGTACCCCGATAAGCACATTCGCAGTATTTCAATTCCGATCGCATTAAGTTCTCGGATAGCGGCAGTCTTCCGACTCGTCGTAAGTCCGAGAAGGGAAATATGACATTCAGATTCAAATACCACAGTTGTCACCGATTTCATTAACTTTCATATTATATCCCAAGAAGAGAAAAGCATATATCATATTATCTGCGAACCATCGATTTTATGACTAAAAGTGGTTCTCATGCAGAGCCTTGTCATCCTGACCAGACCAGGAGATGACTAACCAACTATCACACATACCGACTACTCTTATCGACCATTCCATATTCTAATTGATTATGGTATGACGCATTCTTTTCTTGCTTCGAGACTACTAGTTTCTTTAGGTAAAGTCGCAGAGACGCTCTCTTCTCCATATCATAATTGAAGGCCAGGTGGCCAGTTGTTTACCATTTCTCTGATAGTCAGGCACTTGCCGTACTGATTGGCGGTCCCGAGATGATCGCAGATTGTCTACTTTTACGGCTTGATGAGTTCGACTTGATTCTAGGCATGGACTGGTTATCAGCTCATCATGCACTTGTTGATTGTTTTAGGAAGACAGTTGTCTTCAGGATTCTCGATTTACCTGAGTTTACTTTTGAGGGCACTATACATGACTCCACCATGGAGTACATCTCAGTATTGCGAGCTTAGCAACTTGTTGATCAAGGTTGTGATTCATATCTTGCATTTGTTTGGGAGGTATATGAGCAGGAGATACAGGACATCAGAGTAGTATCTGAATATCCAGATGTTTTTCCTGATGAGCTACCAGGACTACCTCCTGAGAGAGAGATCGAGTTCGAGATCACATTACTACCAGATAAACAGCCGATCTCGATGGCTCCTTACCGTATGACACCAACTGAGTTGCGGAAGCTGAAGGTGCAGTTGCAGGAGTTACTTGATTTGGGATTCGTGATGCCGAGCACTTCACCTTGGGATGCTCCGGTCTTATTTGTCAAGAAGAAGGATGGATCAATGAGACTGTACATTGATTACCGGCAGCCGAACAAGAGGACGGTGAAGAACCGTTATCCTTTGCCGCAGGGATCTTCGGTATTCTCGAAGATCGATCTTCGCTCCGGCTATCATCAGCTGAGGATTCACGAGTCGGATATTTCGAAGACAGCCTTCAGGACTCGCTATGGACAATACGAGTTTGTGGTGATGCCGTTTGGGCTCACCAATGCACCTGCGGCTTTTATGGATATAATGAATAGGATCTTCCGTCCATACTTGGACAAGTTTGTAGTGGTGTTCATAGATGATGTGCTCATCTACTCATGAAATGAATGGGATCATGCTAATGATCTGCGGATCGTCTTAGATACATTGCGGGAGCACAAGCTCTACGCCAAGTTGAGCAAATGCGAGTTCTGGTTATCCCAGGTCTCATTTTTAGGGTATGTCATTTTTGGAGCAGGCATCGAAGTTGATCCTGCGGAGATTGATGCAATCATGTCTTGGGAGCAGCCCAAGACAGTTACTCAGATTCGGAGTTTCCTCGGATTAGCGGGCTATTACAGACACTTTGTCAGCATATTTTCACGCATTCTTCGACCTTTGACACGATTGACGCAGAAGGGAGTTCCATTCATTTGGGACGATTCATGTGAGCAGGCCTTCCAGACACTGAAGGAGAGATTGACGACGACACCTATTCTTGCTCTTCCTTCAGATACTCAGGACTATGCGGTATACACAGATGCATCTGGAGAAGGTCTAGGAGCGGTATTGATACAAAGAGGATAGGTGATTGCATACCCATCACGACAGTTGAGACCGCACGAGCGGAACTACCCCACACATGACTTAGAGTTGGCGGCAGTTGTTTTCGCCTTGAAGATCTTGTGCCACTATCTTTATGGCATGAATTTCGAGATTTTCACATACCACAAGAGCCTGAAGTACATCTTTGATCAGAAGGAGTTGAACATGAGGCAGCGCAGATGGCTCGAGCTACTGAAGGATTATGATTGCACGATCGCTTACCATCCCGGTAAGGGAAACATGGTGGTTGATGCACTCAGCAGGAGAGCGCATGCTGATGGTACGGCGAACTGGCTATAGACATGGGATACGTTTGCCGCTTTGACAGATTGGCATCCTCAGGAGAGCGCATCCATTTCTACCGCCGTACCTCCACGATTCAGCAGTTTGTGGGATCGCATTGTTGAAGGCCAGAAGATAGATCCTTGGATACAAGATAGATACATGCGCGCCGTCAAGGACGAGGTAGATGATTTTGTTGTGGTTGAGTCTATTCTATGGAAGGCAAGACGGGTCGTTGTGCCCAATAACGAGCAGCTCCGCAGAGACATACTTGATGAAGCACACAGTTCACGGTTATCACTCCATCCAGGCAGCACGAAGATGTATCGTGATCTACGCCGACATTTCTGATGAGATGGAATGAAGCGCGATGTGGCGCTACATGTCAACAGATGCATGACCTGTCGAGCACAGGAGACCGCCAAGATTGCTGCAGTCTCTCCCTATTCCCGATTGGAAATAGGAGAACATTTCTATTGATTTTGTCACAGGTCTACCGAAGACACCAGGTGGCCATGATTCCATTTGGGTCGTTGTTGATAGGTTGACCAAGTCAGCCCATTTCATACCTGTCAACACGACTTACACTCCATCTAGATTGGCCAAGCTTTATGTGCATAATATCATTAGACTTCATGGTATACCACGTGAGGTGGTGTCTGACAGAGATTCGAGGTTACTTCGCACTATTGGCATCAGTTCATGTCAGCACTACAGACAGAGCTGAAAATGAGTTCTGCATATCATCCACAGACAGATGGGCAGAGTGAGAGCACCATACAGACACTCGAGGATTTACTCCGCGCATGCTCTTTAGAGTGGAAAGGCTCTTGGAAGGACCATCTGTCGTTAGTAGAGTTCACGTACAACAACAACTATCACTCTGGTATTGGCATGGCACCATTCGAAGCCCTATACGGGCGGAGATGCCTCACACCTCTCAGTTGGCGTGAGATAGGTAATCATGACTTATATATATATATATTCAACTTAATCACATACTAATGACATCCCTGTAAATTACAGGTGGGAGATTGGTTATTTCTCCGTGTATCTCCCATGAAGGGAATACAAAGATTCGGTGTTCGTGGCAAGCTGGCGCCACGATATGTTGAACCATTCGAGATCCTTGCTAGAGTGGGGAAGGTTGCTTACTGAGTAGCCCTTCCTCCACATCCTTCAACCACTCACGATGTCTTCCACATATCCAACCTGAGGAAGTATGTGCACGACCCTCGACACATCATCAGCTACGAGAATCTTGACGTGGAGCCTGATTTGACATACGAGGAGAAGCCGGTCCAGATACTTGACCGTGCTGTAAAGAAGCTTCGCAGCAAAGAGATTTCATTGGTCAAGGTTTTGTGGCACCGACACAGTGTCGAGGAAGCGACATGGGAAACCGAAGCTAACATGAGGGCACGATACCCGCAGCTTTTCCGATGTAATAATTAAAACAAACCTTTGTAATTAGATACATGTTAAAATATATGGCTTGTTCTCTCTTTGAGGTTTTTATGGGTTCAAAACCCTTTGAGGTTTTTATGGCCATATGAAATCCAAACAAGAGTACCTAATGACCTTAACTCGAGTCTCGAGGACGAGACTCCCTTTGAGGTTTTTATAACTCTCGAGTCCCAAACCAAAGGCATGTGATTCGATCCAAAACGAGACCTAGCCATAGCAGCTGAACGGGGAAAAACCTCCATCGTCTCAGTAGAACCCATGAATCTATTTATGCAGGAACGAGACCCAGTATTTCTCCAAATGTATCTAGTACCACCAACATCAATCACTTTAAGCTCCAACTCATCAATCAAATTTGCAAAATCTGCCGGACCTAGGTTCTGACTACCTCTTAACCCAAGACGATCTAAAGAAAGTAATGTGATGTTAAAGTCGCCACCAACCAACCATGGTACATCTAGAAAAGAGTCTCTTGCAGAGCAAAGATTCGCCCACAAATCCAATCTTCTAGCTTGCAGACAAGGGCCATAAACGCATGAAAATACCGTCTTCGAGCCCAGAGTCTTATCTTCCAACAACACAATAAGCATGTGAGTCCCCTTAAACAACACCGCCATGCTAAAGATAGAGTATTTTCACGCAGTGATCAAACATCCTGTTGTGCCCACCGCATCTAGAGTTTTGTACTCAGACAGAAAGTCTGTACCCATTGGTTCCCATACTAAAGGTGAGCACGGAGCTAACTTAGATTCTTGTAGCATAGCTACATCACAATCACATTCTCTCAATCGAGATCCCACAACGGCCCTCTTTTCAGGTCACCGAGACCCCTAACATTTCAAGTTAGAACCCTCATTGAGAAAGAGATGTGTAACTTGAAGCTCGAACGATGCTCGTTGCCTTCGCTACATACAATTATGGCTCGAGATCACAGAGGTCCCAATGTTATTCATCCTTCTATGCTTTCTGGCCATGTACCTTTTAATTCTCCTCCTATCTATACGACCCATACTCATAGAGCACGCTGAAGATGAACTCAAGGAACTATCACCCGCATTTGTCGACTTTCCTGGGGAATCAAGCATCGCTTGTAGCTACTGACACAAAGGCGTTTGACACACGGCTGACTCCAAATTCACCACTGCCTCTTGCAGGCTCGAGTTCAATTGTGGCATGTGGCTAGGAACCGGCTCTAGATGTAGAAGAACTGTCGAAACAGAAGTTGGGAAATTTTACTGTCTATGCCGTTGCTTTTCATTCAAGTGCATCACATGCTCTTCTTTTGTAGAGCTCACCATAGTCAACTCATTTCTTGGCGATAGAAGGGGAGTCTGCTCCTTGATGCGGAACTGGGGAAAACCATCCAGCAAATTTGTGTCCAAAAAAGGAGATCTAGACTTGGGTCCCCAAACCAGGTTGTTGCACAGGATCGAATCCACGTCCCTCGAATGACAAGAAGCATCAGGGATTTCCTCCAATAAGACTGCAGTCGGAGCCTCCGAAAGAGCTCTCAATCAGGACGGGTATGGCAATAACGCAAGCAGAGTTGTTACCTAATAAAGACCTAGCGACTCAAAAAAACTCCGCAGCCCTAAAAGGAAGGGTGTGGGCGGCATGGTGGAAACGAAGGATTGGTGCCACATTGGAGGCACGACCTCTTCCAGAGTTGGACCATCCACAAGAATCGGGCCTAAGTTCTCCACAACATTCGCGTCTTTTTGAGAAGTTTCCAAAGTTGTAGCCTCATTGGAATCTGGTATAACAATTACCGATCTTTCCTGATCTTTGATTTGAAGTGTCTCTGTCGAGAAACTCACCGACACGCTCCTCGCCAGAGCCGGTGGTGGCGATGGAGGAAGCACCTGTGCAAGAATGCGAAAAGAAGCTCGTCCAACTTTCATCTCAAAGGATAACTCATTGATCATGAACTCTAGTCCCTCTAAGACCAACAAGGTAGCATGTGGATCTGACCCTAGCGTGATGTTTGCAAGGATTCTCGTTACCATACCCCACCCCCTCATGACTAGTTTGAGAGACTCTATTGTACGGGAGAGGAAGGGTACACCAAAAACACGAGCAACCCGAAGTAGGTTACCTTGTGTTACCCCATCCGTGAACCTTGGAAGTCGCTAAACGAAGCCTCGTTTCCAAGCATATTTGAGCAAGATATCTGTCTCCGTCTTAGACAAACCCCTTGCATCAAAAACATGTCTCCAGGCCAACGACATCCCCCATAAAATAATCTCCCAATAGATCTCTGACTCTGCTCATGATTGATATCACATCCCGCCCACTTGTCTCCGCAACGTCTATGGGCAAAAATTCTTTGACTGAAGCGTCTTTGAGCTTTCCTTGAATGATCACTGAAGCATAGGAGTGTGGCTTAGAACTATCGAACAAATGATTTGGCACCCTCGAATCCTTGACGCTAGTTGACAGATTCCGCACTTGTATTTTGTGCAAGCAAGCCGATTTTAGATGACCCCGCTTCCCACACGAAAAACATTGAGGCGACAAAGCACACGATGCATCCTGATGCCCACAGACTCCACAACGGTAGCACTTCCAGCCACGTTATCGATGGGTGACTACATACCAGCCCTCCTTCCCTCTCGTGTGTGTAGTGGTGGTCACGAGATTATCGTTGACTTTTTTGGTGGCCCTACACATTCTCCCCTCCCCGTATCTCCCATGCCTACTTCTCTCTCCAACGTCGCACGGTTCATTTAAAATCAAAATACAATAAAGTTGTGTTCATCATTTATCATACAAAACCACTCCATGATTTTACAAAAATGATAATTTTATTGATTCCACGTGTTTATAAATTGGCTAAAAAATGTGTTACATTTTGTAGAATAAGTACATAAGTCCTGCCTTTTTAAGATCTTGGATATATGTTTAATAATATCATGCTTATTTGTTAGAAATCTTTTAATTGCTACTTCATATTCATTTTTTTTAGAAAATAAAGGGTGGAATCCAAGCTGGGATCCACCTTAAATTTTTTTATTAATTATAACACAAGTTATGTTACATCGATCCATGTCGAACACATCACCATACAATGTTCAATCACATTCTCAGAATAAAACATTGACCCTGAAAATAGCTTCGTTTCTACCACACCAAATTGCCCACAACACCGAGAAAGGAAATGAGTTGTCCTCCTGTCCCTTTCCACATACCGCTCTGATGAATTTCCAAAAGCTTGTGTCGCAGCCCGTTCTCAGCCAAGAAATATCAGCCTTCCTACAAACCTAAATGGGGTGACAAAAGGTGTAAAAAAGATGCCCCAAATCTTCTGGCATTAACCCACATCTGTCACACGTAATATCCTCCACCCTCAGCAGCTTGGTTATATGCTTCTTCATCAACATCCTGCCAAGTCGGACAAGCCAAAGGAATACTTTAACTCTATTTGGTATTCATTTATTACTCTTCTTCATATTCATTTATTACGTACGTGTACAACAGTTTTACTATTAATTATAATTTCACAATTTCATGTTGATTTTTAACACCTTATTCATTTGTTACAACCTAGCATTTATGCTTTACAACTGTTTCTTCATTTTGTACAACATCCATTATTTACAATTTTAGCTCACATTGCGTTCATTTTTTTACAAGACCATTCTTTTTTAGAACTTGTCGACTTTTTACACCTTATGCATAATTATTTACAAATCGACCATCAATTTTACTACATGCAGGAAAATATAAAGGAGTTGTAAAAGTATTATACATGTGTGTAAAAAATGATGGAGTTGTAAAAAATCAATACGGAATAGTAAAACAAGAGTTACTTTATCATTGGTATTTTTGTCCGGCCAACAAAATAGTTAACCTCCGTCACATGTTTCCGTTAGCAAAATGCCACATTGTGACAAAAAGAAGACATTAGGTACTACATTGTTACGTTTAATAATTTGGGTATGATAGTGAAATTGGGTGTATAGTTCAGGGACTTTTATGTAATTTACTCTTCTATTTTTATGAACATTTTTCTCTATCAAGTGAAGCTTAAGATAGAGGCTTACACCTCGATTCCAAAATGGAACACCGCATTGATATGTTTGTAATGCACCTGGTGTGTCATTTTTTAGTCCATAAGTAGAGGGATAAGTATCGCCATGTAAAGATGTGAATGGGTTAACAGTTACAATGTGATTCAAGTTGCAATTATGATACAAATGAAAAAAATTATCTTATTGCCCAACATTCTGATTATACTTTGTTGTTTGTTGTAGTGCTTAAATTTTATAAACGTCTAATAGTTCCTAAAACAATGTTAAATATGTTGATTGAATAGGATTTTTGCATAGGTGGTTCATAACTAAAATACTCGTTGTGCGAGCGAGGAATACATGGCCTTTTTGACCAGCGCTTTACATAGTTATTATGGCTTATGGAGGTATTGCCAGTATGCGAGGGGTTTCATGACGTTAGGGACCATTGGTCCTAGGATGATAGGAATTTTACTCTTCGGAAGGTCTACATGGAAATCTACGAACGATGATCTTTGATCCAACGAGCTCTTCGGGCATGTTTACGGACATGTGGAGGTGGAAGGTCCCACTGAGGATGATGATTTTTGTTTGGTTACTCGTAAGGAATCACATGTTGACTACTGAGTGAAGAGCTCGGATTTTCCCTGGAACTGGCGGCACATGCCAATTGTGTCTTGCAGCAAATGAAGATGTTGAGCACGTTTTCTTTCTCT
Organism: Ottelia alismoides; assembly: GCA_037367405.1. Classification (NCBI taxonomy): domain Eukaryota; kingdom Viridiplantae; phylum Streptophyta; class Magnoliopsida; order Alismatales; family Hydrocharitaceae; genus Ottelia; species Ottelia alismoides. Next base: position 82,864 of record JAZKJV010010685.1, on the reverse strand, counting down.
GCCTAGTTGCAAAGGAGGTGTCGGTGGCATCACAAGTCAAGCTGAAGTTAACCGCTGAATGGGTTGGATTTTGGGACTCGATGGATAACATGAGAAATATGAGATGTCATACCAAGGTTTGCGTGGCGTCTATGTTTTCGTCCATGTGGCTTACGCGTAATGGGAATATCTTCTGTGGAGAGAGAATGCATATGGAAAATGTTATAGAGCATGCAAAAAATTTAAAGACCTTTTGATCTTTGTCACTCCTTTTTGATGCATAATGTGAATATGTAGATGTTTACGGGTGGGCGTATGCACGATGTCACACCCTCTTTTTACTCGAAAAATAAAATATTCGGTTGGAAGAATTAAAAATAATAATCTCATTACAACTGTTGCAGTGATTTGATTATTCTCTGTTCATTATCTCTGTATTTTATTTTATTGAGTTATGTAACCCCTAGAGGGTGTATTATATAATTCTCTTTTTTAGGCTCTAGGGTTTCACGTTATATAAGAAACCCCATACCCCTTTGAAGTAGCACGTCAATTGAATTTAAGCACATGAACTGGTTTTGAACAATAATCGAGATCAACCTGCATCTGAAGTAGCATGTCAATCAAGACATTTATGCCCTAAATCTTATGTGAGTCTAAATCTCTGTGACTACCTCTCCACCTATGTGTTTGATTGTGATGTCCACGTCTACTACCGAGACCAAGCCCATGTACACTACGTCTTCTATGATGGTACATGGGATTTATGACAAGCTCATGGGCAGTTGGGCATAGACAACTACGTGCTCTAGGCGCAAACCTTCAAGGTATTCGTCAACGACCAGGGAACTTCTGTCACCTGCTTGATGAAGCTTCTACAAAACTCTACTCCTAATGACGCTATTTCTACTATGCATCTTGTTACCACCTCAAGTATTGCAACCAAGTCAGCTTCTACCATATCACCAACATGGATCGTTGACTATGGTGCATATACTCACTTGGCTAGAGAAGACAGCCTTCTGACCTCTTCTCAATCCTCTTCCTCTTCTCATCCCTCTTCCAATGTAAAGTCAGTTCAACTAGCCAATGGTTGAGGTACACAATCTCCTATCACCATCGTTGGGAATATGAAGTTTTCCTCCAAGCTCAGAGTCTCTGTCGTTTACTGCACACCGGCTTTTCCTCTGAGCCTATCATCAATTCATAAGGTATGTGTTGAATTGAGCTGTCGAATTATCTTTTATGAGTGTGATTACTATGTTCAGAACATCCGAACGATGCAATTTTTTGTGGGGGACATGAGAAGAACATCATTTGCTACCTTGATATCCATGTTGATTCTATCTTTGTTGGCGTAGTCTCCATTTCCATTGACCCATTTCTATAGCATTTACGACTTGGTCACCCTTCTACTAAAGATATTTCCCATGCGTTTCCCGAACTATAGTTACTGAAGCCATTTGAGTGGGAAGCATGTTAGTTCAGGAAACATCATCGTGCCCCATTTCCACCTAGGATCGAGCCATGTCGATCAATGTCTTTCTCCTTATCCATTGTGATGTTTGGGGTCCCTATCCAATCCGTTCTACAGGCGATCACATACATTCTGATGTCTTTTTAGATGACTATAGCATGTTTTCCTGGGTCTATTTACTCAAGGAACAGTCAGATATTAACAAAATTGTCAAGTCCTTTCAGTTTATTAAAACATTTTCCTCCACTTGTATTCAAATTATACGGATTAACAATGCTATTGAGTTCATTCATCGGGACTTGGTGTCTTTCTTTACCGCTCATGGGATCCTTCACTAGCCCTCATGTCAATGTATCTCACAACAAAATAGGGTAGCAGAAGGAAAATTCACCACCTTCTGGATATTGCACATACCTTGCTTACTCATATGAAAGTTTCTAAAACCTACACGGGGATGATGTTCTCACTGACACATATCTCATCAATACGGTCTCGTCTTCAATCCTCAAGGAGGTAACTCCTTTCTCACTCTTGTATCCTAACAAGGAACCATTTCCACTTCCGTTAAGGACTTTTGATGGCATTGTCTTCGTTCATAATTTCCATATATAAATAAATTGTCTCCTCGTATTATCAAGTGTGTTTTCCTTAGCTATTCTCGTACCCAAAAGAGGTACATGTACTACATCTATGTTGATGTCACCTTTTTTCTTTGAAAAGACTAGCTATTTTAGTCAATTTGTTAGTGTCATTCCTTTGGATCTTCAACCATTTTCCATTGTCTACAAAATGAAACACATTGCTCAATCTGATACGGTTCCATCACATGTTCCTTATTTGCAGAATGATATGCTCTCTTCAAGTGTCCCTACCACTATTGTTCCGGATGCTCCACCAAAACTACCTACAACAGTACGGAAGTCAAAAAGGCAACGTGCTCTACATCCCTTGCCACATTTACTTCCACGGACAATTTATCCACTTGTAATAGGCGATTTCTACAAATGCTATTATGTCTATTATTATTCCTCGTGGTCATCATAGTGCTATGAAAGATCATGGCTGGAAGAAGGCTATGAATGAAGAGATGGAAGCACTTTTATCAGGGAGCACATGAAATCTTGTGTCATGTCCTCTTGGCATCAAGCATGTTAACTGTTGATGGGTCTTTACAACCAAACAATTTCATGATGGTTCTATCGATAAATTAAAGGCTTGGCTTGTAATTAAGGGATAATTAAGGGCTTCACTCAGACCTATGGAGTAGACAACTTCGAGACTCTCTCTAGTGGCTCGGATAGGATCCATTCGAACTATTCACTTAGTTGTTGCAGCTAAGAATTGGCACATATTTTAGCTCGATGTGAAGAATGCCTTTTTATACGGTGACCTCGAGTTGGAGGTCTATATGATGCCCCATCAAGCTACTTTATTGGGGAAGAGCATGCGTGGTGACTCTATAAGGCTATCTGTGGACTAAAAAAAGTCCACGAGTATGGTTTGACAGGCTTATTACGGAAATCATCTCTATTGTCTTTCACAAGACGACTTCTGATTACTCTGTGTTCATCAGACGATAATCTACTAGAACTATGATACTGACAATTTATGTTGATGACATGGTGGTTACTGGTGATGATGAAGCATGCATGATAGAGATCAAGGCCTTCCTCCAGAAGGTGTCCGTCACTAAGGACCTTGGCCAGTTCAGATATTTTCGTGGCATAAAGGTGATATACACTACAGAGGGATTGAACCTATCACAACGGAAGTATTGCATGGACATTCTTACAAAGGCATGCTTGCTTGGATGCAAACCATATAGCATCCAGCAGAGTTGCGGAAGCATGCTATATCTATTGATCCGGAGTTCGAGGATACTACATGATATAGAAAGCCTAGTGGGAAAATGGTTCTACCATATTGTCATTAGACCAGATATATCATGTGTTGTAAGCAAAGCTAGCCAGAACATGAAGAGACCTTGCTACACCCATTGACAGGATGTTCTCTTGATCCTTCGATACATGAAGGAATCTACAAGGAGAGACTTCTTCTATGGGGACAATTGCCACACTGACATCACAGCATATGCAGATGTGGACTATGCTAGTTCTCATGAGAACAGACGATCCACCATAGGTTATGCCATGTTTGTTGGAGGGAACCTTGTTAATTGGCGAAGCAAGAAGCAGACTGGTGTGTCTAGATCAAGTGATGAGGTTAAATACAGGGTAATGGCCGAAGCCACTTGTGAGATCACTGGGGTAATCTCCTTTCTACAGGAGCTTGGAATTCCTAATTTCCTACTACTACCCACATCACGTTGTACAGTGACAACAAGTGTAATACGTACATTGCCATCAATCCTATTTTTTATGAGCGGATTAAGAACATCGAGATTGATTGCCATTCCATTTGAGATGCAGTACGAGAGGGGAAGATTATTACTCCGCATATATTCACGAACCTTCAGGTCACATCTTCACGAAGGCCCTACCGAAGAAGCAAATATCCTGGTTGATTTCTAAGTTGGCCATGATTGATAGATATGCTCCAACTTGAGGGGAAATGTTGGAGTGATCTGATTATTCTATGTCCATTATCTATGTATTTTATTTTATTGACCTCTGTAACCCCTTGAGTGTCTCTTATGTAATTCTCTTTTTGGGCTCAAGACTTTCATACTATATAAGAAAACACATACCCTTTGAATAAAGTATCTCAGACATTCTTGGTTATTTTCTACAACATAATTAAAGCCATCTATCATTTGGAGGTTTTGGACTCGACACTTGCTTTCGATCAGTTCACCAACTTTTGGAGTTGGAGAGTACCTTAACAAGCCCAGCTTTTTATCTGATAGATACGGATGGATTTCCTTATAACTAGTGAGAGAAGATCATGGTTCATTCCAGGGTGTGACAACACTTATCCGTGTTGTTTTGTCGTGGAGGAGAATGTAAAACACTTATTCTTTGGATGCACTATTGCGAAAGAGGTCTAGTCTGTAGTACATGTGGAAAGGGTAGTGGCAGAGGATTAGATTGATTTTTGGGTGTCCCTTGATGATAGTGATCAATGGACTAGCCCACCAAAGTTTGAGTGGCTCCTATTACGTGGTTCTTGTGGATTGCTCAGAATGGTTGTATTTTCCTAGGTGAAAGAATATGCATGGAAAATGTAAGGAGCATGCCAATAGCTTAAAGTCCTTTTGGGCTTTGTACTTCTTTTATATATACCTTTGAATATTTAGAAATTCCTGGGTAGGCATCTTCTCAATGTCTCACCCACTTTTTTCATCAAAAAATTAATTAGCAAACTTTTCAATCTTGGAAAGTGTTGGAGTATTTGGTTGTGTGCCTCTTATGTTGTAGATGGGTAAATGGATACCTCCAGGATCCATTTACCCCACCCAAGTCTTTCGTCCCACATCTACCAGTTGGGAGATGTGGAGACTCCGTGAAGGCTATATAAGAAGCCCCTCACCCATGTATCCATTGAGAAAAAGTAATGAAGCATATGGCCTTTTGAGAACTCCCGTAGTTTCATCCCGCTCCATAGGGAGTAGGGTTCCACGTAAAAATCTTGGTGTTCCATGTTTATCTTTCTAGTTCATGCTCTGTTTATCATTCCGCTTCCGCATGTTTATTTTCTAACATGGTACCAGAGCAATTTCGATTCTCAAGGAATCATCTTACATTTTTTATTTAGTCGAGTTTTAATTATTGTTCGTGGATTTGTTCGTGGAGAATGTTCATTTTTCGATTCAAGTATAGGGTTTCATTCTAAAACCCTAGTTCTCGTTGCTGCTTCTCTCAGTTCGGTGGTGGGAGCGTCTCTCGGGGTGCGATCTCATCTTCTCGTGGTGCCACAGATCTCTTCAAACCACATATCTCTTCAAGCTTGCGATTCAGGCTTGCAACTTCAAGCAGAGTAAACCCCCTCTAGTCGCATCCTCATATTCTCGGCAAAGACGGCGCGAGCCACAACTTCCCCGGCGACTACTCCACTTTCAGGAGGAGCTTCAAGGCAGTGCAAGGTTGCCGCATCTCTCCTCCATGCCATCTTCCTCGGTGTGACACTCACAAGGAGCCCCAACCTCTCGCGCGATCTGAAGGCTCCCAGGCGGATCCACCGCCGCCTTCTCCTTTGGCGGCCGCATCTCCAACGGAGGCGTCCACCAGCAGGGGTGTGACCAGACGTGACTCCATCTCTCTATTGAGGTGGCATCGAAGCCACTCTTCAGCCCCCTTGCGGTACAGGCGCCTCTCCTCACACCTCCAAGTGCTCCTAGCGCCGCTAGGCGCTCCGCTGTTGCTCCAACCTCTAGGTGGCGCCATTCCATACGCGTGCAACCACCAGGCAAGCCCTCATGGCTCCCTCCTCCTTCTCCAGGCCGCCCCCAGGCAGCACATCACGACGCTCCCAGCAACAGTACCCCAGCGGCGGCGGCAGGAGCAGAGAAACCCCAAGGGGGCGACGTCGTTCGAAGGAGGGTTCCCACAATGGGAACCCTAGGGGCCCGATGGTCCTGTTTATTTAAAAAAAATATTCTGCTGCTATTGAGCCTGATGATTATAAAAAGAAGAAAAGGCCCAACGGAAAAAAAGAAAAAAGAAAAAAGGGGCCCAAGTGAGCCGTTTGAATTTAAAAAAAGAGAGATGATTTGTTTTGAAAAAATTGGATAGCTATTAAAAAAATGGGGAGAGAGAATATAGCCAGGAAAAAAAAGAAAGAGAGAGAATGAATGATTAAAAAAAAGGAGATGACTATAAATATCCGTGAAAAAAAATCAATTGTGATTCATGTTTTCCCTATTTCTTCACGTCTTCTCCCAATTTTGTCGATGTCATTTTCTGACAAGTATGGGAGAAAGGGAGAGTATTGTGTAGAGACATAGGTCTGTTCCAGATTCAGATGTCAGTCTCTAGCCCAGCCAGATTTCTAGACTCTACAGTTCAGATTTCAAACACGACGATTGGTTCTGAGCCTTCAGTTCCAGACATGCACATGTATGCAGTCTTCTTTTCAGATGTGCACATGTATTCCATCATTTGTCGTGGTTTTCATCATTCTTGTTTTCCGCCAAAGTTTTCATGTGAGCCATAGGGACTCCAGAGTAGAAGACCATTCCTCATACCATTTGGCTAGGGTTTTCATGTGGTTCATAGGGACTCCAGAGTAGAGTATCATTCTCTGTGCCAAATGGGAGAGACCCAGTTCTCCGACGAGTAGACTTCTTCAGACTCCATTCTCCAACAATCGTGGACTCCATTGAGGATTGCACTCCATAGTCATTTCAGTTCGACCCTTTTTAGAGATGGAGCAGTTGTCTACATGTTGTGGTGGACCAGAGTACTCTGACGAGGAGTCATTTCAGTTACAGTGACTCTGACAGACATAACATAGCACATGCTCTCCAACGAGGAGATTCAGGTGACTCACACTCCAGCATGTTCGTCCTCCTCACCTACACGAAATAAGAAGCAACGTCCTCGAAAGCAGCTGACAGTTGTGCACATTGAGTTAATATTGTCTGTAGTGTCTTGTAGCATGAGTTGAGTTTTCTTTCTATTTATCCAAGCTAAGCATTGCATGCTCTAGCTTGAGGGGAATGTTGGAGTATTTGGTTGTGCGTCTCTTATATTATAGATGGGTAAATGGATACCTCCAGAATCCATTTACCTCATCCAAGTCTTTAGTCCCACATCTATCAGTTAGGAGATGTGGAGACTCCGTGAGGGCTATATAAGAAGCCCCCCATCCCATGTATCCATCGAGAAAAAGCAATGAAGTATATGGTCCTTTGAGACCATCTCCCGTGGTTTCATCCCGCTTCTTAGTGAGTATGGTTCCACGTAAAAATCTTGGTGTTCTATGTTTATCTTTCTAGTTCATGCTATGTTTATCATTCCTCTTCCGCATGTTTATTTTCTAACAGAAAGTCCACAACATCAAAGTCAATATGTGAGATTACTTAGCCTATACACTAGATTGATTCATAGTACAAAATATCGCGACATTCAACGATATATCGCTGAAATATAAGTATCAATGGCTTAGGTTTGTCGATATTCCATACATATCGATTTTCCAAATATCAATGAGATATCGATATACCGATCCGTATCGTCCGAACTTTGGATTTTTCAACATAACTTTTTCCAGATATCGATTGATATGGACTGATAACCCATCGATATTGGCCACAACCTTATGAAATACTCTAATGAGGTATTGATTTTCTTTAGTTCAATTAGAAATAATTTGTTTCCAATCAATTTTAATTCATCTTTGTTTGTTCAAAAATATTATTGTTATGAATGATGTTCTTTGAAAACTAAATGTTATTATGCTATTTGCTTGTTTGTCTGATTTATGATATAGCTCAATATTTTGATTATGCATAATATGCGGTGTAATATAAAGATAATGTGCTAAATACATGTTATTTATGCCTCTAAGTTGTTATTATTTGAATTTCATTATTTCCTTTCAAATATCTCTCAACAGTCAACAGTTAGCTTTGACATCCATCGATATGTGTGATATAATGCGTATTGCCAAATGCATCTCCTTCTTGCATATATGTGTGTACTTGTATGTTATTTACTGTTTTAAGAGTTAGGATCGTGAAAAAATATTTTTTGAGTCATTTCTGAGATTTCCACCAATATCATCGTATATCCTGATATACCCACAGTATGTCCCTTTTTCGTGTCGACCGATACAATATTGATATCAATATTTCAAATCTTGAGCTGATCCAAATGGAGATACTATTAGGAATCAGTGATAAAAGAATAAACATGGATGAGGTTTGGGTACAAAGATGAAAATGATCTAAATATTTTCAAATTTACAATGTGTTTTACTCGAAATCTAGGCGAAATTTCATCGATATTTCGATTTCGATAGGGGTTGGGTATCAAAACTCCCCTCTGTGTCGATTTCCTAGATTTCAATCGAGATGGGTCGAAATATCGGTGATATTTCGACATATCAACCCATATTACTCGAAATTCATGGTTTTCAGTACAAAATTTCTCAAATTTCGATTGATATCGACGAAATTTCACTGATACCTATGTATATCAACGATATTATCGATGCAAGACCCCCGCCAGGTAGGGTATGGTGCGATAAGGGCGGTGCATACGACGATTCTTCAACTTGAGGAGCTTCACCTCCTTTAGATTTTAGCAATGAAGATGAAACAATTATATATCCTCTGTACATCCAATATAGCTTGTTCGTTTGATTCAGTTTGGCATTTATTTTCGTAAATAGATGTATCTTTACTGTAAGTCTATAACTAATTCTGTAATTCACTAGAATTTTTACCCATAACATTTATTTCTATGAACAAAACATTTATCTACATTTTATAATCAAATGTCTCATCTATTTTTATGAACAAAAAATGTGTTCTAAGTGTTGTTAACTTAGTTATTTCGATTTCCATTTCTAATATATATCAATCAGTTCAACGATATGTCCTATATGATCGATATGTGTGATATAAGGCATATGGATGAGAAATATGTGTGATGTAAGTGTGCAATTGTAAGCTATTGTTGTTTTAAGAACTTGGATGTTATTCATTTCCAATATGTGTTAGCCAAGAATCAACATTAACAACGGTATGGACAATATGACCGATATGTACGATATAAGTGTTAGTACTTTGGTTCTTTGTAATTTTAAATATGACACACACAAGATGATATCGTAGTCTCTCGTATATTCTTTTATGATTGTAGGAATGCTTAGGATGTCAGCTCGACCAGACTCCGTTAAGAAGCAAGTTGCAGTAGTTATGTCTTGTTGTTTCTTTGTTCAAAAGATATGTAATAAGATTTTATGTATTTAGTTTGAAAGTTGTAACTTCCGCTAACTTCAAAATCACAAGATTCTTCTTCAAGAAAATCAGTTTTTGATGAACTGATCAATCATGTTTCTCAGACTGATCGATCATGCATTGTCGAGCATGTCTATTTGAACTTATCGATCACTATTTGAATTATATTCAAAGTTTCAAACGATGATCAACTGATCGATCATAGCTGCTTAGTTGATCGATCATTTATAGATCATACTTGTTAACCTGATCGATCATATCAGGAAATCATTATTTGATTTAGTACCATTTTTGTTTCCAAAACCATTTTTCTTGAGCTCATATATAAAGGACACCATACCCATTGTTGGAACACACACCACTCGAGCATTCACTCTTATTCTCATTAAAAAAACTAAAAGCTATTTCTGAGTGATTCTCTCGATATCATGTCTCTTGTTATTTGACTCTCTTGATCTTTTAAAAAATAATACTCATGGTTCTGAAATAGTTGTGAAGCACGTTTGCTCTTTCAGTAGTACTTGATCCGCTAGCCTTCTCTCAATTTATTCTGCTCAGTCAAAATATTTCTGGCAGCTTCGTATCAACACGGTGATATTTATTATTGTTTGATATTTGCTTATCCATCTGTGATATTTGTGATATATTTGCTTGTACTACTTTTGGTGAATTATCTTTGCAATTATTGTTATTTATTTCTAGATATCACCTGCTATTGCTAGGAAAATTATTATGTAATATCTGTTGAGATAACCTTTCTGGATATTATTATTGTTATATCTCTTGTTTCCAATCAAAAGCTTTCTGCAGGACTTTAGGTGTATGATCCAAAGTGTGCAAAAAAAATTCTTGGAGTGAGACCTCCAAGGAAGCAAGAAGAAAGCCGAAAGCTCGCACGTTCTTCTGCTTGTGCTACATTACATGATTTGTGATTCTGTAGTGTTGATCTTGGTGTTTGATCCAAGATTGTGAAGTGACAGATTTGTAAACGATTGAGATACCCACGTAAATATCTCAGGCTTTAGTGAAGTGGTTGATTAGCTCAGCTTAATCCCGAGTCAGGAAGACTCATGTCATGGTTTTTACCCATGTGTGTTTCCACGTAAAAACATTATGCAAGTGTGATGACTGGTCTGCTTGAATATTTTACCTATACTTGTTGCTTATTCCGTAAGTTTTTTAAAGGCACCTCGAACCACTATTCACCCCCCTCTAGTGGTATAGCAATCCATAAACTCATAATAAGGGACATAGATGAGGGATATGTGTGATATAAGTATGTATTAGTAAGTTCTTGGAAGATCTTTATTCGTGAAAAATAATCGAAAAATGACTTTTTGAGCCACTTTCAACATTTCCACCGAAATGTTTGAAATTTCCCCGAAATTTCGATTTTGGGGGGACTGAAATGAATTCAAGATTTCGAACCTTGGTTTTACTTTCCGATTAAAGTGAAACATACAAAGGTTTAGAAACTAAAATAAAAATAATAAACATTTCAAACCCATTGCACATGACATGCTTCTTTTTCTATATTTAGCACTTTGCCCGCATATTGCCCTTGTTTTCTACTCAAGTATGGGAAAGTCTGCTAAAAGTTGCAGTTGCAATAGCTAGTCAGCCACTAGTCATCTCTCAAGTAGTTGCTATCTTTCTTTTCAAGTTTTAATGCATATCTTAATAAGAAATATTTGGGAATGTATATAATGCATATATTTATATATCTGTGAATGGAAATCATGTTTTATATATTTACTTTGCAACATTTTTCCTCCAATTAGTTTCTGGATGTAACATAGAATGTTAAATTATCCAAGTCTAAAATTGAAGAATCCGATGATTGGAAATTTTGATTTTTACAAGAAACATAACAAATCTAATATCATTGGAAATGATGAAAAGGGATAAGAGCACCATTACCGATGAATAGCTTGCCTTCTAGAAGATGACTAGACATTTCTATTTTAGGATATTTACATTTGTACCATAGCAAACTTTGCCAATAATGCTTGCGCTCTGCTTATGTAATATTTATATGAAGTCCCGAGAAAACATTTAAATTTACACTTATATCTTATCATTAAACTCATGGGTTAAACCATTATAGACAATGGCCAAAAGACTAAAATGCGATAAAATATACAAAACTAATTCCGAATTATATCATATTTATTAATGATCATCCCTCTTCTTCACCCATGATGCTCATGGATGTTTTCTAGCTACCAGACGCCCCAACCTCCCTGATGTCTCCAACCCCTCCAATGTCTCCCATTGCATTTCTTCGTGCCTTGCCCAAAAGCTGAGGATAAAGTTGACTTTGACTGTATTTATTGATGTTGGTGATTGCCGTAAATACAGACTACGTTAAATATTCCTGATGTAATATAATTATATATATATATATCGGATTATGCATTTATGATCATCTTTTGGTTTTAATTCTCAGGACTTACCGGGGCTTGTTTCTTCTCATATATGGTTTTGTATATTGGACTTATAATTTTAAGCATAATTTATATCATCTTCCATATTAAATTTATACCTCAAACATCCTCGTGTTTTAAACGTACATCTCAAGTTGGCACGTGTTGTAAATAGTTCTTCTAAAGGAAATTGGAAAAATTGTGAAGCCATCCAAGGAAATGTTAGAAAGAGATACAGTTAAACTAAGATGTAAGATAACATTCTTTACCTTATAAACTAACGTATTAATTGTCGGACCTAAGAGAACTAAGAGCAGGAACGAGAACAAAAAGACAGTGTAGATATTTGAAGAAATCCAGACAGTGCCTCGTGCACACCATGAATCATCAAATAAATCTCAATTGTAATAAAGGAAAACATAACTCCCACCTCCCTCAATGCAATCCATGGCAGTCTTACACAGAGTTGAGACAGATATTGTGTATGTTGCAGGGGGCGTCGGAGAGGTCGGGATTACTGGGAAGGTGGGAGCATCTGGACGTCAGGGACATTAGGTGTGTTGAGGATGCCGAGGCAGTTGGGGGCAATGGGTAAGGTGATGGATGAAGAAGATAAAAAATAAGAAAAAATAAATATTAGAGTTAAGTTGCATTTGGCACCAGCATGAAAATGAATGCTGAGTAGAAATCTTCATGTAAATATGAAATATCGATAAGACATAAGTGTTATTAGCAAAATTAGAAAGGACGTAATTTTACACATTCCTTTCATTTACTATTCAATATAATTAAAAAATCATTTACCAAGTTAAATGAAAGAGTATGAAGAGTTGTACGTAATATTTATTTTAGCAAGTCGTATGTGTATTCCTCTTTTTCTGAAAAAAACAGTAGGTGACTATTTTTTGCATCACTTTTATAAGTTACAACCACATCATTAGCTCAGAGACAATGTAGATGTTAAGGAATAGCACTAGTACTGGCCAACTTTTTTGAACAAATACTGATCAACTTTGGTTTCAGCATTTTGCTCTCAAAGGAGAAACTAGGTACTCAATGATTGGTTCCTGACAAATAGTTTGTTTGGATATGGTCATGGGCCCCTTCATTGAATGTCAATGAAAAGATAAAAAAAATTTATAGAAATCGAAAGGTGAAATCCAACTAGTCTATACCATAATGGAAATGAAGAGGGAATCCTAACACCCTAAATCTGCAAAATAATGATGCAGGATCTCCATGATGGCATTAAAAATGAAGCAGGGAAAGGCATTTCAAGTGTTTGTCACATACGACTAAGTCTAAAAATACACTAGTCCTGTTTCAGTGTGAAGAACTTCTCTTTCAACTTGATATCAAGCAACCAGATTTGGATCTTGGATCTAGACTAGAGTTGAGTCTAAGCAAGTTGTCATAGGCATCATTCTACAAATTGAGCTCTCAAAACAATGTTCTCTGAATTGACATGGGCATGCTCAGTTAGGTCAAAAAATATGTTGTTTATTGCAACAACACAGCTCGATGCAACAAAAAAATAAATTCAGAAACTAGTATAGGTGAAATCACATGCCCAATTCTATGTATCCAGGGAGAGGCATAAAATATAAAGTATTTGGTGCAACTGTTTCTACATGTGTGTGGATGCTATCGAAAGATATATTATCACCAAGACACTTACCAGGAAAGGCCGTGAGCATTATAACTACTTGGAGGTGGTGGGAGATACACACGATCATCGATAATTATTTTTTGAGAATTGACCTTTGCCTTGTTAGAATATAATTCTTTTGCTTCCTCCAGAACAGATTCAACCAACATACGGTCCATTCCTCTGCATCGCAGCAAAACTGATGGCTCTTTTAAACGCAGCAAGCTCTGAAATGTCAAAGAATGAGTTTAAAAAAGACACAAGACTTAGTAGAACATTACAGGCTTATGCATCAGCAGAACAGCACGAATAAAGGCATGATTGTGCTTTCAAGCTTGAAGGAAAAATGATATAGCATATCTGATTGATTATTTATTAACAAGCAGAATTTTAAGACCAAATAAATCTACAACATTAACTTGGCAAGTCAGTTACCTGAACAATCAAATTTCTAAGTAAACTTCTGTATTTGCCTGAATCATCAAAAACATGAAGAAGTTCCCTGGAGGCAGCTGCCCTCATGGAGTTCACAAGATCATCTTGGGCTTGCAACACCTTGATGCGTGATGCATTTAATTGCATAGAATAATCTCTGCACAAAATTAAGTTTATGAAAAAATGTAGCTGGTAAAGAACATTTACATCGATTAAAAGATTCTAATAAAATAGCATGCTATTTTTCGATGTCAGACCGGAGTCCCACAGATAGTAGGTGTGGGACTAAACATGAGTAGGTGGTAATTGGATCCAATTACCTCTCTATTACATACTCCAACACTCCCCTTCAAGCTGGAGTTGAGAAAGCTGCAGCTTTCAACAAAAAGAAAAAGGTATACATCACATTTTCACACGATACATCAATGAACATATGTCTGATGCTGGTAGAAGACCTCGCTCGATGACAGATCTGCGACTTTCAAGTCACCGGAACGTATCCTCGACCATGCATGTAGAGTCGTTGAGATATCATGTCACTGAAACATATCTCTATCGTTCCTGGAGAAGAATCACAGTAGAAGAAGAAAGTCCAACACGAAGTAGTAGTCGGGGATAGAGACACGCCGACGAAGAAGTTGATGCTCGGTGAAGACAGATGATACCAGTAGCAGACTGGAGTGCAGGTCTGTAAGTCATGGACATCCAGAAGTCCTAAAGAATATGTTCAATTCTGACTCACCCTTTCTCCCATACTTTATAGAACAAGAGTGTGGATGATCAAGTTGGGAGAAAACACCACAAAATATTTTTGTGCTCTTTTTTTACACAAATCATTCTTTTTTTCCTTCTTTTTTTTGTACTAGTTTCCCTTTTTCCAGTCATTGTATCTTTTTTCCCGTATGGCTTTTTTTGTACGTAGCCTGTTTTTTTTTCAAATCATTTAATTTTTTCATCCTTCATCTCTCCTTTTTTTTAATTTGTGTATTTTTCGCATACAAGCAACCCAATGGATCCAAACAAAGCATCTCCACTATTTTTTTAATGCAGAGATAAAACCCTTGTGGGGTCCGTGTCTCCTTTTCTCTTTTTTTAAAGGGTCTCGGCTACCCTTTCAACCACGAGGACCAGGGTTCCCTTATGAGGAACCCATCTCACGAAGTATACCAACCACCCCATCTCGAGGAAGGAGAGTTAGTGCCGCAATTCATGGAGAAGGATCGTGGGTCTCGTCGTTGCCAGGAGGTGAAGGCATGTGCTTAGAGGTGTGACATTGCGTCGCCATGGGTTCTCCTCTTCTTCGAAGAGTTGGGCTAGGAGTCGATCTACGTTGCCGCCGCATGGAGCAGAGGCTTGGAGTCTGTCACCGGCGCTTCAAAGAGTTGGGTCAGCGTTGCATATGGTGATGCCATGAACCATCTTGATAGGTTCGGTCTTGAGTGTTTTTTTTTCATTCTTATGAACGATAGTCGCCTAGAGCGGTAGGAGAAGTTGAGGTTGATTGGAAGTTGAGGTGTTGTCGCATGGGATGTTTTCCGCCGCCAATTGGTGTTCCAAGAACCCTTGCCTTTGTTGGAAAGCTCCTGGAGATCGTGCTCCATCTCTTCATATTTCTTCTTCAAGAAGGGATCAACGTGAGGATGTCTCGACGTAAGGCTGCAGCTATGCTATGTACGAGGAAAGCGCACCATGTCTCACGCAAGTCATCGTCTGGCGGTGCTAGATCTAGCGAAGTAGGGTTCCTTCAAATCCATCACAACTGTATATCTTCTGGATCTTGATCCACAACCTGGAGTCGAGGGTTGTTGAAGCCATAGTTGTTTGCCACCATGCAGAATTATGGTTCCATTGGAAAACCCTATATGTTCCCTCGAACTTGAACACATTATGAATAGGAATAAATCTCCAATGATAACGACCACGGAACATGAACCTCATCTCAACCATGAAAAAATATAATCTTGAAGAACAATATTAAAATGAAACTAAAATAATCGAACCGCAGAATCAACCGCTCTGATACCATGTTGAAATCTCAAGAATGCGGAAGCGAATTGATAAACAGAGCAATAAAATAAAGATAGATAAACACGGAACGCTTGGAATTTTACGTGAAGTTCTACTCCCTAAGGAGCGGGATGAAACCACGGGAGAAGACCTTAAAGGGTCGGATATTCTATTGAACTTTCTCATTGAGTGCAGGGGGAGGTGGAGCTCCTTATGTTGCCTCACAAATAGACTGGAGTTCCATAGATAGTAGATGTGGGACTAAACATGAGTAGGTGGTAATTGGATCCTGGAACATACTCCAATGGATGAAAATCGCAGGGATCTGCATCTGGCCATCCTTGACGACTAGGGTTTATTTTTTTCTCTATATTTTCTAAAAGGAAAGAAAATATAGAGAAAAAAATAACAAGGTAGCCGACCCTACTTAATGTGAATGGAGGCAAGATAGATATGAATGGAGGCAAAGAATCCATGTAGACGACCCACTTAATGTGGGAAAAGGCTTTGTTGTTGTCATTTTCTAAAAGGAAAAAGGAGACCCAATGGGTAAACGGATCCTCCCTTATTATCTGTCAAGGTATTCAACACTCCCCTTCAAGTTAGGCATAGAGATCATACAAGCCCAATTTGCCAACATTCTTCGCAAATTTTGTGGTTGATAAACCCTTGGTTCTTCAATTTTTATGTACAACAACACCAACTCCTTGGAATTAATCCTTTTCAGACGAAGTGACGGTCGATCTCAACATACTTTGTTTTGTCATGTAAAATAGGATTATTGCAAAAGTTTATGGCAAACTTATGGTCGCAAAATAACTTCATAGTCAATTCAAGATCAACACTAATACCAGTCAAAATAATCTTGAGCCACAACATCTCCGTGACACCCACCACTTTAGCTCTTTTCTCAGCTTTAGCACTCGACCTTGCACAAACAGATTGTCATTTGCTCCACCAAATCACAACGTTCCCGCCCAGATATATGCAATACCATGTGGTAGATTTCCTTGTGCCAGTACAATGCCCAATTAGATGCAACGTAGCAATCAACCTCGAGCTTCCCATTTTTTGTAAAAATCAATCCTTTTTCGGGACTTCCTTTTATATAGCATAGAAGATGATCAACACCCTCCATGTGCAGATCAGTAGGGCATGTATAAATTGACTAACCATATTTATAGCATAGGTTATGTCTGGTCTCGTAAGAGTGAGGTAGATGAGCTTTCCAACAAGTCTTTGATATCGACTTTTTGATTTTTCATCAAGCTGCTTCCCATCCTTTATGCTCAACCTGTGATTTTCCTTTATCGGAGTAGTGGTAGGTTTACACCCCATTTTTCCAGTTTCTTTTAAGAGATCCACTGGATATACTTTTTCTGACATAGGACAAGGCCCTACTGGATCTAGCCATCTAAATGCCTATAAAGTACTTTAATTTACCAATGCCTTTCGGATCAAACACCCTTGCAATTTCACTTTTCAACTGCATAATCTCCTCATCATCATCCCTATAATGATCATGCCATCAACATAAACAAGGAAAGGCAAACTATCTTTGTCATGTGATCTCCATTTCCTTAGTGATAATCAAATTTGATCATCACAACGTTAAGCTTCTCGAACCACGTCCTAGGTGACTATTTTAGACCATATAATACATTTTTTAGCTTGTAACACTCCCTTGTTTCTTCATAACTCAGTTGCATGTGCATATAAACCTCTTCTTAAATGTCTTCATCCAAAAATGCATTTTTACGTCCATATGATGAGATTTACAATCCTTGAAAATGGTAAAAGAGGATAACACACACTATATTCATTTTTGCCACGAAAAAAAAGTTTTAAGATAGTCCATGCCATATTTTTGAGTAAATTACTTCAACCCGAGCCCGACCTTGTATCTTTCTACTTGTCCATCTGGCTTGTATTTTATGGTGTACACCTACTTAGCTAACCACATGCACCCCTTTAGGGATCTCCGCAATATTCCACGTAAAGTCTTCTAAGATCTTCCATCTCCTCTTGCATGGCACATCTCCACCTAGGATAAACCACCGCCTCTGCAACATTCCTAGGAATCACAGACATAAAAGGATGGGTTATGAAGCACTTATAGCTTTTACTGAGGTTAGAGTAGCCAACATATCTGTTTATAAGATATCCGATGCACTCTACATATCTTGAAGGGGGTTTTATCTGTCTTCGTTCATGTCTATGAACAACAACACTCCACCAATGACAACCTATTCACTCACCATTAGCATTTTCAGTATGACTATCACTGCTATTTCTAATCTTACTTCCCGGAGAGGAGGAACTTGGATCCTACAAGGAGGGATTAAGTTTGCCCTATTGTCAGCATGTCACCGGTATGACTTTGAGTTTATTGTCGATTGCCATGTCGTACCTTGTCTCATGCCAGTGAGGTTCCTGTAGCAACCACCCTTCTGGTCTTTTAGGCCGAGTGCCCTCCTGGTCATGCATACTTGAAGCATTCATTGAACCAACCACATGTAGTGGTTGAGATAAAAAATCGTCCCTCGTTATTGTACTCCATCTCCCCTCAAAGGAAATGCTCTTGGAAAAATGACTCATTTTCTCTAAAGGTAGCATCTTTTGTTACATGCATTGTTCCACTTTTCGGATTGAACCATTTGTATCCCTTCTGATTTGGAGGATATCCCAAAAAGATTCGCTTATTTGCATGTACATCTAGCTTCTTTGACATGGAGTAGAGTTTTGAAAGTAGCATACACATTCGAAAGTCTTTGGTGGGAGATAAAAAGGTTAGCTGTCAACCCGAATCATTGAAAAAGGAGTTTTCATGTTCAAAACTCTGTATGGAATTCTGTTGATGAGGAAGGCGCTTGAGAGAATAGCTTTACCCCACAATTTCTTAGGAAGGTTAATTTGGAAAAGAAGTGCTCTATTATCTCTAGAAAGTGTACGTTTTCTCTCCGCAACCCCATTCTATTGCAATGTATAGGCACGGGAGATCTCATGAATAATCCCTTTTACATTGAATACAACTGCTAAGGCTTTAGACATATTCACAAGCATTGTCAAATCAAAATTGTTTAACTACTTTACCATACTGCATCTCCCCCATGTTGAAAAAGTTTTTTACCATTACAACCACATCTTTACGATCACGTAGCAAATAGACGAAAGTACTTCTCGAGTAATCATCGATAAAAGGTGTAAAGTATTTGTAACCACCAAAAGAGGCAACACTACAAGCAGGTTTTTAGATATCACAATATAAAGATGATATAGCGGTATCAGCAAGCAAGGGATTTCGATATTCACTTCTATATCAATTTCCGAAATATCGACCGAGATATCACTATATCAACCTCAATCGATCAAAATAGAATGTCTGCGATATATTTTTTTCCTAAATATCGACCGATATCAACTAATACCACCGATATTATGGATATTTTGGTCAATATCACAATTTTTTTAACGGTTGATTTTTTCAAGATTTTGCTTACATATCTACTTTTGAAATAAAAAATAAAAGATAATTCATATATTTTATTTAGAGTCAGGAGTGTTTCCCCCTCCCACCCCCACAGGGGAGCACACATTCTCCCCCTATCCCCCACCCTCTAGCCCGTTGGCTGGGCAGCGAGACCCCCGTCTGGTAGGGTATGGTGCGATAGGGGAGGTACGTATGATGATTCTTCCGCCCCCTTTGGGCAATGGATATGAAACAACTCTACTGGTAATCATGTTAGAATCTCATATCTAGAATATAAATTCCAATCGGTATTAGTATAGTGATCCGTAAACATAGACTCATGACATAGTCCAATCAGTATTGATTTGTTTATACATAGTGCGATGTGATATAAACATAATGTAGTAAATACATGTTCTTTATGTCTCTAAGCTATTTTTATTTGAAATTCATCATTTCCTTTCTAATATCTCAGCAATCAACAATCAATTGTCAGCATTGATAGCCAACGATATGTGCAATATAATGTGTATTGGGTACTAAATACATTTATTCTAACATATAAATGTGTATTTGTATATTATTTATTGTTCAAATAACTAAGATGATCTTAATTAGTGAAATAATTACTTTTTGCATCATTTTCGATATTTCCACCGATAGTTGATATATCACGATACATCCTCAATATATCCTTTTCTGGACGAACCAATACGATATGGATATTTCGGATCTTAACTACAAGGACTCCAAATGTCAGAATGAACTGACTCAAAAATGTCATTAGTCTTGCTTTCAAAGACAATATAAGTAGCACGAGTATGCTTAGCTCTCATACAGACATGACAAACAAAACTCTCAACCACCTCAAACAAATCAGGGAATATCTCTCTAAGAAAACCAAAAGACAGGTGACCCAAGCATTCATGCCACCGCATGATCAATTGATGGCCATCCTTTTAAATCTTTTTCTCATAACAACAATCAAAATAGGAAGGCAATATAAGTCATCAAAAGCCAAACCAATCGCAATCCCCCTACATGTCACCAAGTCATGCAACATACATTGATCAGAGGAGGAAATTAGTTCACACATCAGCTCTTTGGTTATTTTGGTCATAGAGAGGAACATTTAGAGGCATGTCAGGAACATGAAGAGTTTCATGAATCAAGAATTTGTTGAGAAATGAAACACTTCCTTTCCATGCCACAATAACATGAGATCCATTTGCAACAACAACACGCTCCTTACTAGAAGTCAATTTGTAGGCTTTGAAGAGTTTCGGATCCCCTCTCATGTGGTTAGTGACGCAACTATCAATTATACATTCTTTATACTCCCTTATGAAAAGATTATTACCTTTCTTCTAGGTAGCAGCAACAATTGCACAATTTTTAAGTTTAGCTTCATCTGAGTTCTCTTGAGTGCTTATCATGATGAGGTAAGCCTGAAGTACTTGAATCTGATCTCAAATAAATTCCTTCCTTTTTGCCACGTTGGTCTAAAATACTAGCCATAATCTTCTCGTTTTTCTAATCAGACTGTTCCCTTGGATGTTTCTTCTCTGGATGAAGTCTCCAATAGTACTCGACAATGTGACTGGACTTCCTACTGTAAGAACACCTTATGTTTTGCTTTCCTCCATTGTTTTCTCGAGATATGAGCACAGACCGTTATATATTCATTCCTCCCATATTAAAGCTATTCATCAGCATCCTTCTATGCTCCTCGGCCTCAATTTAATGGTAGACATCTTGAATGTTGGGAATAGTAGCATAGTTTTGGTTTTGGTTTCTGACATTCTCGAAATCTTGATTCAGGACTCCAAAATAAAAGTCCTATTTTCCGTTCTCTATCTCAAAAAATATCCTGATCTGATCAGCATTTCCAGGATTCTTCAGTGTGATAATCCAAGTCTTCCCAGTTAGTCATCAAAGCACTATAGTAAGCGGAGACAGATGGCTCTCCCTAACGAAGATTACATATCTCTCGAGTTAGCTGGTAAATATGTAAATTCTTCTTTATTCGACAATACATACTCTCTAGGACCGTCAACATCTCCCTTGCCAACCTCTTCTAGACAATTAGGTAGTATTTCACTAGAGACAAAGTTCACAATCCAAGCCTCTAACTTGGTTATCTTCAAGATCACATTTTTCCCACGAGGAATCATTATCATCCGGTCTAGAAACATGGCCATTAATATATCCGATCTGACCATGGCTCACAATCGCCAATCGCCATTTCCACTGCAGCAGACCACATAATAAATTTCTCTTTGGTTAACTTTTGAATTGTGATTTAAACTGGGTAATTATCCATCTTTATAAATTTCCCCTCCCCTCTCAATTTTGTTTTCAATGCCAACAAGAGATGGAGGCTCCACCAATACAAAAGACTCGCAAGCAACAAAAAAAACTTGGCAACAAAAGGACCAGATGACAACAGAAAATTGGCTCGCATGTCACAACGGGTCGCCTTGGCAGAAAAAACCCGTAGAAAATGCTGCTCGCAGAAAAAAAGGAGTCGTTGGATGAAATGCCTCTAGAGGAAGGCATATAAAACTCGTTCCCAGTATGATAAAGGCCAGCACCAGCGCATGTAGCACCTGGAGATCTCATCTCCAGAAAAAAAAGAGGTCTCGTGAGGCACATACCTGCTCCAACAACCAGCGCCAGCACCTTGGATCCGCAGAATGAGACGTGCTCAAGAACATTGGGAAAGAAGCTTGTAGCAGCAGAAAAGACACGAATCACAGGCCTCAACGAGGCTCTGATAGCATTTATATAAGAACAAACACAAGCACACAACGCTTAACATGGAAACCCTTCCTCTTAAAGGGAACGACTTGAAATATGGGTGGTATGCGGCAGAGGAAGGGAGATGCAAGGGGCACCACAAGGACGAAGACCCATAAGGGTTTAGGAAGAATGGTGATGGTTCCCTTGGATGTTTGCTCAAGGTACTTAAAGATGGGGTTGTTTCAAGAGAAGTGGCAGCCCACAATAGTTGATAATACTCTTTTGTTTATAAAGGGATGCATTTTCGGAAACCAGACGCCTCTTGATCTTGGTGTCTTGGTGATGATCTTTAATGGTTTCTCCGATTTGCAAAGAAATCGTGAGAATTCTGCTTTTATGTCCTTCAGTCTATCAGAGGGTGTAGCTCTAAAACTTGATTTTGCTTTGGGCACTCGATGGAGTGTACTATTGCAGTATTTGGGTTTGTCGTTGACCAGCATAAACTTAGACTGTCGAGATGGGGACCTTTGTTGGAAAAGATAAGGCATAACCTTGCATGTTGGAAGGCAAGGTGTTTCACACATGGGCAGGTTGGCGCACCTGAAGTTGATTCTAAATGCAATACGCATCTTCTATCTGGAGGTTCTTAGATTTCACATAGGAGTGCACTAAAAGCCCGAGTTCTTGATGATGAGATTTTTCTACACTTTGACCTCAATATCAAAGGTGTTGGTGCTGGTGGACTAAGGTCCGGTACAAATCCTTGAGTAGGGATAACTAAAGATGTTGAGGCATAAATAGATGAAGTAATCTCTGCTCATGAAGCTGTTGTTGCTGTTGTAAACAGATCAACCATGCATATAATAAACAATAATTATACGGACCCAATTGAACGTATTAAAGATTAATATCATTAACGTCATCCATTTCCAGTTCAATATCCGATTATGATATGCAAACAGGAATCGAATAATCATACGGAAACAAATAAACGGGCGAGATCCAAAAAGGGGCAAGCAATAAATAAATTACGGCAAACAAAATACAAGAAAGATAAGGTTAGATATCACCGAAGCGTCCATGAAATGGACTGTCCTTAGAGAGGATTTCGCCCCCACAATACCAGTGCGTTGGGTACTGGCGATCCGCTCCCAGGATACGATGGTTCACGGTCGTCGTCCGCGCACACCGATGAGACCGTCCTCGAAAGCACCTCCGAGAACTTGCAGCCGAGAAGAAACAGGTCGCAGACGCGAGAGAGAGAGAGAGAGAGAGAGAGAGAGAGAGCGAGAGTGACGGCGGGTGGAGATTTCTTGCGAGTGAAGAAAAACGGTGTCGGGTGGGGGATATAAAAAGAAGGGCTCGTGTGCCCTAGCGCGCAGTCCCTTCGGTTTCCGAAAACGCCCCTCAACGGTCGTGTCCTTTCGGATTCCAAAACTGCGGCTAAGTCGAGCCGTTTGGATCAATTCCGATTCCCAATGTGATCGCGATTAAATTAATTTGTATAATTAGTTTAATCGATCAGCCAAATGAAACCCGCAGCAAAAGTATCGAGATCCGAGATCCGAGATCCGAATTGACTCTCCCGAGCCCGAGCCCGAGCCGGTGCCGGAGCGGAGCGGATCACGCGCGCACGCGTGTGTGGTCCTCCATTCCTCCTCTCTACTATTGCTACAAGAGCTTGGGGTGTGGACTCATATATAAGTCCACCAAAAGTTTAGATCTCTAAGGTATGGTACTAAACTTCAACCCAAACTCAACCATGTTTCAAATTTGGGAATTCCCAACTTTCCCTACAAAACATTTGGTTTCCCAATTGAAACCAAATTAATGCCATTTGTAATTAATAGGTTTCCCAATTAAAACCTAAGTACAAATTTTAATACAACAATCCCCCACGAATTCTCCAATTTGAAAAAGAGATTCAAAAGGATTTAAGATATTTCTTTCGGCTGCCCACACTTTGCTTTCAGTAAAGGTACCTTCCGGTTTGAACCTCTACCTGAGTTTACTACTTTCACTTTAACAGGAACGAAGTGAACTACGTCTTGAACTTCATACCTTAGTGTTAAAGTATACGGTAGAAACAACAAAGCGTTATTCTTGGTGCAATCTTCAGGGTTAGTGCTCTTAAAGGCCATGCACCCATATTCTGTTTCATGAGTGTATTCAGGAAAGACCCTCTTCCTTTAACTGCGGCCCACAGTAACATTCACATAGGTGGCGTTCTCCAAGGATGCACTGCTAACATCCTGCCCAAAGGCTTGAACCCATTCAGAGCCTACGCTCTTCCTAAACTTGCAGCTTAAGTGGCACTCAGGCTTCCAGGAATAAGACACTCATGCTTACGCATTAAGATTAGAGTGCCAACCAGTCCTCCAAACAGCTTGTTATTACCACATTGAACATACTTTATGGGATCTCCACTCAGATAGGTTGGGTTGCTACTGTAGAGGAACTCCCAATAGGTCTCAGTCCCATCCCAAGCCTAGACTTTAGGAATAAAGATCTATCAAGTCCCTTAGTCAACGGATCTGTCGTGTTGTCTTTGGATCCAACAAAATCCACAGCCAACACTCCTCGGGACACCAAATCTCTTAATGTCTTAAGTCTGATTTGTATGTGTCTCCTTGTTTTCTGATTGAACTTTGAACTCTTGATCTTGGCAATTGTGGTAATATTATCACAATGTACCGAGATCGCAGGAACAGGCTGACCTACCATGGGAATTTCAGACAGAAGTTCCCTTAGCCATTCAGCCTCAATTCCAGTGGTGTCCAAAGCACACAGCTCGGCCTGAAAAGTGGATCGAGCTAGAATGGTCTGCTTCACAGACCTTCAGGAGACTGCACCGCCTCCAAGGGTAAATACATACCCTGTAACACCATTACTCCCAGACTCCTCTATTTTCCTTATCCAGCTTGCATCACTGTATCCTTCTAGTACAGAAGGATGTCTACCATAATGCAAACTAAGGGAAATAGTTCCCTTCAAGTACTTCAGTACTCGATCCAGAGCCTGCCAGTGAGTACGGTCAGGACAACTAGTGTATCTACTCAGCTTTGCAACCGAGAATGAAATATCAGGTCTTGTGCAATTTGCAAGATACATTAAACTTCCTATCACTTGTGAATACCTTAGCTGAGCTACAGGTACTCCACTTTTATTCTTAAACAGCGTTTTGGATGAATCAAAAGGAGTGCTTACAACTTTGCAATCTTGATATCCAAATTTCTCAAGTACCTTCTCAACATAGTGAGATTGAGAAATTACAATCCCATCAACTGACCTTGTCAATTTGAGACCCAAGATCACATCAGCAACACCCATGTCCTTCATCTCAAACTTGCTACTCAAGAAAGCCTTAGTCTCATTAATAATCCTCATAAATGATCCGAACAACAATATGTCATCAACATATAGGCACAAGACAATACACTCATCACCTTTCACTTTGGAATAGACACACTTGTCGGATTCATGAACCTTAAAGCCACATGACAAAATAGTCTTGTCAAATTTTTCATGCCATTGCTTTGGTACTTGTTTCAATCCGTAAAGGGATTTGACAAGCTTGCAAACCTTTCCCTCATTCCCAGGAGTCACAAGCCCATCCGGTTGATCCATATAGATCTCTTCCTCAAGATCGCCATGCAAGAAGGCGGTCTTCACATCCATTTGGTGGATAGAGAGATCATATACAGATGCCAATGCTATGAGCATCCGGATTGTGGTCATCCTAGTCACAGGGGAATAGGTATCAAAATAATCGATACCTTCCTTTTGCCTAAAGCCCTTGGCAACTAATCTGGCTTTGTATTTTTCAATTGATCCATCAGGTCTAAGCTTTCTCTTAAACACCCACTTGCACCCAATAGTAAAGCACCCTTGGGTAAATAAACCAACTCCCAAGTTCCATTAGCCATAATGGAATCCATCTCAGATTTGAGGGCTTCCTTCCATTGTTTTGCTTCAGATGAAGCCATGGCTTCCTTGTAACTTGGTGGATCACCCTCGATCTGGTAGACAACGAAGTCGCTACCTAGATCCTTGGCTATCCGAGGCCTTTTACTCCTCCTTGGTTCAATCTCTTCAGAAAGATCATTGGGTTCAGGCTGAGTCTCAACCCCCACATTCGTCATCCTTTCCACTTGATCTGGAATAGATCATGATGTAGAGGCGCCCTCAATGGTCAGATTCTGAGGAATCCCAGTCTTCACTGGGAAGACATCATCAAAGAAGGTAGCATCACGGAGTTCAACAATAGTGTTGACATCTATGCCCGGTATCTCGGACCGAATTACCAAGAACCTATATGCATAGCTACTTTCCAGGTAACCTAAGAAGACCGCATCAATAGTTTTAGGACCAAGTTTCTTTCTCTTGTGTTCTGGGACTAAAACCTTAGCAAGACAACCCCACACTTTGAGATATCTTAAACTTGGTTTCCTATTTCTCCAAAGTTCAAAGGGACATTTTTCCATATATCTCGGAGGAACCCTATTCAGAATATGGCAAGCCGTATTCAAGGCTTCTCCCCACATATAGGTTGGAAGTCCAGAACTCTGTAGGAGAGCATTGATCATGTCAGTTAAGGTTCTATTTTTCCGTTCTGCTATCCCATTTGATTGCGGTGAATATGTGGCCGTAACTTCATGAACTATGCCAAAAGATTTGCATTGTTCATCAAATAAGTTAGAGGTATATTCACCTCCTTTATCTGACATAAGGCGTTTAAGCATTTTTCCTGTTTGTGTCTCGGCCTCATTCTTAAATATAAGAAATTTCTCTAAGGCTTCATCCTTGGTTTTCATTAGATATACATAGCAGTATCTACTGCCATCATCTATAAAGGTGATAAAGTTTTTTTTATTGTCTCGGGTCAACACACCATTAAACTCACAGATATCCGTATGCACTAGATCCAAGATCTCACTATCTCTAGAGACAGACTGAAAAGACTTCCTAGGTGTCTTAGCTTGCACACAGATTTCACATTTTTGAGTTTAATAGTGTGTTTAGGGATCGACTCTAAATTCATCATTCTTTTAAGTTTACATGTCCCAATCTACCATGCCACAGATCACAAGATTCTACATTATTCACAACATGAGAAACAGAACTAGAACATTCAGTACTCAAAACATTCATTTCATTAATGTTTACTGAATCACATCTAATTCTAAATAACAAATCAAAATCAGCCAAATAGCCTTTTCCATAAAAAATACCATGTCTCAGAATGACAACTTTATTACATTTAAAGTTTAATTCAAAACTATTTCTAACTAAGATAGAGCCAGATAACACATTCTTCTTGATGTCAGGAACATGCAGCACCCTGTGCAACGTACAGACACATCCAGAGGAGAACCTCAAGTTGACTTGTCCCGACCCTAGCACCCTGGCCGCAGAATCGTTCCCCATCTTCACAGTCCCACCGTTGCAGGTCTGATAAGAAGAAAACAACGTTCTGTCAGAACATATATTTACATTGGCTCCCGTATCCACGAGCCACTCATTTGGATCATGGATATGGTATAGTTCAGGTTTTACAGAGACATACCCCTCGCTAGCCTCGAGTCCCATAGTGATCATATTCACTTGCGGACTCCCGTCTGCAGCCTTGGGTTGAGCCTTCAAGGACTGACAGTCCTTCCAATGCCCAACCTGATTACAGTACCAGCAAGGTTTATTCTTTACCTTTTTCTGGATCTTGCCCTTTGATTTCATTTTATTGCTATTAGGACCCTTTCCCTTCTTATCTTTGCCCTTCAAGGTCATGAAATTGACCTTAGCCTGAATATCAATAGGAAGCACAGGTTTTTGTTTCCTGTGTTCCTCCTCTATGGCAATTGCCACCATCAAGTCATCCATAGAGATTTTCCCCTTCCTTTGTTTCAGGGTCATACCGAAGTCTTCCCACGACTAGGGGAATTTTTCTATGATGCACATGACCTGAAACTTCTCTGGAAGTTTCATTTCGGCATCTTCTAAACCATGGAGAAGTAGCTCGTGTGCCTGTTCAGAAACATACTTCCCTTCTGGAAAACTTCAAAAACTTGGCCACGGAGTATTTCTCAATACCGAGGTCTTCGGTATTATACTTCCGATCCAAGTCTTCCCATAGCCCCTTCGTAGTCTGCGTGGACGAACAGTATCCGTCAAACAACGTGTTGGACAGAGCCAACAAGATGCAACCATGACATATACGGTCGCGTTCCTTCCACGCAGATTGTGCCTTCTGGCTATCGGGGGAGAGGTTTTCCATCTCCACTGTAGGACAGTCGGTTTCAAGCATCGAGATTAACCCTATGGTGGTTAACCAGATCTTCATGCGTTGTTGCCAACGCTTAAAGTTCTGTCCACCGAATTTTTCAGGCATACCCGTCATATCTACCCTCGATTTAAACATTGTTTCCGACATAGTTTTATAATCGGTTCCCGAAATCCTCTCTAAGATTGTTGTAAACAGGATCAACCACGTATATAATAAACAATAATTATACGGATCCAATTGAACGGAAATAAAAGTATTAAAGATCAATATCATTAACGTCATCCATTTCCAGTTCAATATCCGATTATGATATGCAAACAGGAATCAAATAATCATACGGAAATAAATAAACGGGTGAGATCCAGAAAGGGGCAAGCAATAAATAAATTGCGGCAAACAAAATACAAGAAAGATAAGGTTAGATATCACCGAAGCGTCCATGAAATGGACTGTCCTTAGAGAGGATTTCACCCCCACAATACCGGTGAATTGGGTACTGTCGATCCGCTCTCAGGATACGACGGTTCACGGTCGTCGTCCGCGCACACCGACGAGACCGTCCTCGAAAGCACCTCCGAGAACTTGCAGCCGAGAAGAAACAGGTCGCAAACGTGAGAGAGAGAGAGAGAGCGAGAGTGACGGCGGGTGGAGATTTCTTGCGAGTGAAGAAAAACGGCGTCGGGTGGGGGATATAAAAAGAAGGGCTCGCGTGCCCTAGCGCGCAGTCCCTTCGGTTTCCGAAAACGCCCCTCAACGGTCGTGTCCTTTCGGATTCCAAAACTGCGGCTAAGTCGAGCCGTTTGGATCAATTCCGATTCCCAATTTGATCGCGATTAAATTAATTTGTATGATTAATTTAATCGATCAGCCAAATAAAACCCGCAGCAAAAGTATCGAGATCCGAGATCCGAATTGACTCTCCCGAGCCCGAGCCCGAGCTCGAGCCCGAGCCGGTGCCGGTGCCGGAGCCGGAGACGGAGCGGAGCGCGCGCGCCCGTGTGTAGTCCTCCATTCCTTCTCTCTACTATTGCTACAAGAGCTTGGGGTGTGGACTCATATATAAGTCCACAAAAGTTTAGATCTCTAGGGTCTGTTTGGTTGCAGGGTTGGGGAGGGTTGGGTTGGGCTGGGTTGGGATTGGTGAATAGTAATATGTGAGGAGGAAGTACCCTTGTGAATAGTAACCAGGGTTGGGCCAACCCTGCCCAACCCTGCAACCAAACAGGCCCCTAAGGTATGGTACTAAACTTCAACCCAAACTCAACCATGTTTCAAATTTGAGAATTCCCAACTTTCCCTCCAAAACATTTGGTTTCCCAAATTGAAACCAAATTAATGCCATTTCTAATTAATAGGTTTCCCAATTAAAACCTAAGTACAAATTTTAATACAACAGAAGCGACTGGTCAGGTTATGGAGGCTCCAGTGATGGCCTTCTATGCAGACCACTCAAAAGTATATATGGCTGTTTTACTAGGTTGGATATGACATATCTCTGCATGAAGTTGCCCTCAATGTTTCGTAAGGGTGCTGTTTCATCGTCCATAATTACTTTTACGATGGAACATTGTTCAAATTCCAAATAAATAAGGGTGCTATGTGTGATTGTTTCCAAGGATGTATGCTACTGCATTTATGGATAATTGGTCCAAATTAACCTGGCCGTCAACCTAGTTGCAAAATATGAGAGAACTGACAAATCTTATCCTCTATATTCTTTTAAGAAAGACTTCAAGAGTATTTGAGACTGGCAGGGGACTTAAGGTCCATTAATGGCATGTCGACATCAAGAGATCAGTAGACGTGGTGTGACCATGTGAGAGGGTTTTCTCAGTTAAGATGCCAACAAGAATCTTACTACACAAGCGGCTAGAGGTGATGCTAACTGGACCAGAGACTGTATATTGATTGAGATCAAAGGTTTTGTATATAGTAGTTGTTGCAGCGGTTAAAGAGGTGAGAAAATGTGCATGACTCACATTTATGCTAACATAACATCACTTGTCCATTTTGCGAGGGAGAGCCGAAGGGTATTTAGCACTTGTTTAGCTCATGTGAGTCTGCATCAGAGATTTGGAGGTGAGCGGACTTGGATTAGGTGGATACTTCATGTGCATTGAGTGTTTTTTTAGTAGCTTGAGCATTATGCCCTACTAATCACAAAGGGAGAGAACGAAGCATTTAACTTTTTTAGGGACCCTACAACTAACTAGGAATACTTTGATTTTCTGTAAAAAGCCTTTCTATGTGGAGCTCAAGCGGTGTTTCTTTATGAGTTATGGCATTTGTGCTTATAAGGTTTAATTAATATCTTTTACAGGGACTGCCTACCAATGGTATTTATCCATCACTTTCTCAAAAAAATGACTAATATGTGCAAATTCACCCAATTCTCTAGAAGAAAATATGCAATAGATCTAATATTCCAGGATGAACATATGGGATAGATTCTCGCATGATATTTATGAACATTTTTTGCATTATTTCCACTTGGCAGTGAGGAGAAATATTATTACTCCCACAAATTTGTCGTTTCAAAATAAGTGTTTTTTTAGAAGTAGGCGCCAATCAAGAGATGGAAAATGGAGAAAGCATGACAATTGTCTTCGATTCAAGAATAGGTTTTTTTCTAGATGAGATAGAAGCAAGAGGCTCCAAAGACTACATACTAGAAGTTATCAACTTATAATTTGAAACAATAAATGCGCTACGCTCCACTTTGAAGAATAAATGGAATGAAAATGTTAGTGTTTAATCATCCTTGCACAAAAATCAAACTTCAACACAACTAGAAACTCACATTTTTCTACGTATTTCAACCTGCTTT
Source organism: Ottelia alismoides (assembly GCA_037367405.1). Lineage (NCBI taxonomy): Eukaryota > Viridiplantae > Streptophyta > Magnoliopsida > Alismatales > Hydrocharitaceae > Ottelia > Ottelia alismoides. The sequence goes on along the minus strand of JAZKJV010010685.1, from coordinate 51,710 downwards.
TCCTTCCTCTCATACTCTTGGCGGATCTTTCTTTTCTCAGCCTCAACCAATTGCAGCTTCTCAACATTAAATTCCTGTCAAGAAATAGCAGTTTATGAATACAAGTGACATTGCAAGGAAGATTAAAGAGATTTCTTTCCTTCAAACCTTCACGAGAAACAAGCTACTCGACATTTAATAGAAAAAGAATTGAGACGGCAAGTTTCATGTTTGTCCTTTACAATCTATTTCGCCCAATGCTGGCTTCCCCCACTTTGATAGAGAGATAGATATGATACAGCCTATTTTGTGTTTTACCTTCCGCAAGTGCAGTTCGGTAGCATGGAATTGTCCACTTACAGGTCACAATCAACTCAGTGTATAGAGGAAACATTAAAGCCTAGAGTTGATATGATTTGAATTCTAACCATTTGTTCGGTTGGATTACCGATGTGGATAATCTCTATCCTGTCTTCTGATTGGTTGAGAGTTATTAGGTTGGATTACTGAGATGTCCGATCCGTCTCATGAATCCCGATTGGTTGAGAGTTGTTGGGTTGGATTGCTGAGATGTTTGATCCACCTCCTGAATCCTGATTGGTTGAGAGTTGTTGGGTTGTATTATTGAGATGTCTGATCCGTCTCTTAGATCTTGATTGACTAAAAGTTGTTGGGATGGATTGCTGAATACAATTGGTATTCTTTTGTAGCAGTATAAAATGGGTCCTAAGGCCACCACATACTGCATTTTCATTCTGATTCTCATCTCATATATGTATCTTCTCAGTATCCTCCATATTCATTCTATCTTCATATAGTGAAAACTGATGGTTGTCGTCCAAAGATGTAGCCAAGTTATGGAAGAAGTAAATATGTGCTCGTGTCTTGCTTGTTTGATCGTGTTTATGCGTGTTTGCTTCTGCGATTTGCAACAAACTAGTATTTGAGCTTCGGATTCCGCCAGGATCATCGAACAAGATGGCATCGCACAATATGAAGATCGAGAAGTTCACAGGGAAGAATGGATTAAATCTATGACAGATCAAGATACGTGCCCTTTTGAAGCAGCATGATATGGGCATCGTTGGACCAGGAGCGGGCGAACGCATTCGAACCCTTCGAGTTGATGGTGCAGGAAGAGAAAGCACACTCGACGATTATGTCGTGTTTGGAGGACAAGATTATCACGGAGGTTGCCGATGAGGATTCTGCAATTAGTCTATGGTTGAAACATGAAAGTTTACACAAGACGAAATCTCTCACCAACAAGTTGCTCTTGAAGCAATGTCTGTTCTCTCTCCGGTGCAGGAAGGTACATCTCTTAAAGAACATATACATCGCTTAAATAAATTATTAATGGATTTAAGAAATGTAGAAGTTAAGATTGAAGATGAGGATGCTGACTTGATTTTGTTGATTTCGCTTCCATTATCATATGGGAATTTTGTTCAATCATTTATTGTGGGAAAAGAATATATAACCCTAAAGGAAGTTCGTGTGAGTCTGCATATGTGTGAAGTGTGAACTTCGACATATGGGTACCGGGATGCAGGACTCTAACGATGCATGTTTTGTTATGACTCATGAAAAGAGTCATGCTAATTATGGCTACAAAAAAGGAAAACAGAAATCCAAACATTACAATTCTAAGGACATTTACAATTACTGCAAAAAATTTAGACATTGGAAAAAAGACTGCTCAAAGAAGGCCACAATCGTTGTAGTTGCTCAAGGAGGCAAAATTTCTAAAGATGATTTTGTTCTCACCATCACAGAACAGAAGACAACGCATATCACATGGATTCTTGATTTAGGTTATGTTGAGAAGATGAACAAATGAGATATTTATTCCATAAAACTAGGGGTCTCTTATATAGAGATAAACCCATAAGAGTACAAGGATTATGGAACCCGAAGGGTCATGGGGTTACGAAACTTGAAGGGTCATAGAGGGTTACAAAACTCGAAGGGTCACGAGAGGTTGTGGAACCCAAAAGGTTACAAACATAAATGTAAATATAATAATTCTAACACTCCCCCTCAAGGTGGAGCTGATAAAGCTGCATCTTGTAACAAAAAGAAAAAGTAAACACCACATCTTCACACGATGCATCATAAGAACTTAGTCTGTTGTTGGTAGAAGACCTCGCTCGAGGACGGGTCTGCGGCTTTCAGGTCACCGGAACGTATCTCTGTCATGCATGTAGAGTCATTGCGATATCAGGTCACCGGAACGTATCTCTGTCATGCCTACAGGTCACCGGAACATATCTCTGTCGTGCCTGGAGAAGGATCGTTGTAGAAGAAGTCCAACGCGGAGTATAAGTCGGATCGTAAAAGAAGTATTCACCCTGACGAAGAAATTGATGCTTGGTGAAGACAGATGATCTGAGTAGTAGTGTAGAGTATCAGTCCGTCAATCATGGTAAGGCAGCAAATGTCCTGAAGAATCGTCTTCGGCCCCCCCTTTCTCCCATACTTGATAGAATAAAGAATATGGAACATCAAAATGTGAGAAACAAAAAGTTGGGAGAAACAAATCGTGGTGAAACAGGGGTTGATGAAGACAGTGGGGCTACAGGCGGTGCCGATGATGCAGGAGGTGCGACTGGAGCTGCTAGAGCCTTGGGCGCCACTTTAGGTGCCGTTGGAGGTGGCAGCTGGTGCTGTTGGAGACTCGGACTGCCTTGCGCGAGACCATTGAATCCACAAACAACGCAGGAGGTCCAGCCCTCTCTCCTTGTCGGCAGAGAGAAGGTTGATGGTGGCAGCGGATTTTGCTACTAGGCTTCGATCTAGGACCGTCACTCTTATACCATGTTGAGAAGATGAACATATGAGATGTTTATTCCATAGAGCTAGGTTCTCTTATATAGAGAGAAAACCCTAAAGAGTACAAGGGTTACGAAACCCGAAGGGTCATGGGGGTTTACAGAACTTGAAGGGTCACAGAGGGTTACAAAACCCGAAAGGCCATGGGAGGTTGCGGAACCGGAAGGTTACAAACATAAATGTAAATATAATAATTCTAATAAGTTATTATTACAGTATGACTCGCAATGAAGATTGGTTCTGCACCTATGAAAAGATAGATGGTGGAAGTGTCATCATGGGGAATAATGCAGAGTACAAGATTGTAGGATCGACATTGTGAAGATCAAGATACATGATGGAGTCGTGAGGACGGTGACAAAAGTACGTAATGGTTCTGAACTGAGGAAGAACCCGATATCTTGGAATCTTGGAGTCTAAAGGATATAGATACAGTGTTGAAGGTGGAGCCATGCATGTTGTCAAAGCTGGGGTTGTTGTTCATCAAGGGCAACAAGCAAAAGACTACATACGTCATGCAGGGGTCTATAATTTCTAGAGGTAAGTTCAAGCATTGGTTATACTTGGTAGTAACCTCAAGGAGGGGCTGGCGGTGACACAATGAAGCTTGGCAAAGCTTCTCTGAGGATTCAATTCAAGGTAGAGATTGTTAATATGATTTGAATCCTACTATCTAATTTTCAAGCGTTGGTTAATTCTGCTACCTGAGAATTCAACTCCGGTGGAGTATAGCAATGATTAATTCTGCTAGTGGAGAATTCAACTCATGATGGAGTATAGTAGTGGTTAATTCTGAAGTATGAGAATTCAATCTCAGTGGTGTCTAGCAGAGATTAATTCTATTAGTGAAGAATGCTACTCATAGTGGAGTCTACTAGTGGTTAATCCTGCCATATGAGGACTCAATTCAAGGTGGAGATTGTTGATATGATTTGAATTCTAACCAATTATTGGGTCGGATTACTGATGTGGATGATCTCTGTCCTGCCTTCTGATTGGCTGAGAGATGTTGGGCTGGATTGCCGAGACGTCTGATCCACTTCATGAATCCTGATTGGCTGAAAGTTGTTGGGCTGGATTGCTGAGATGTCTGATCCACCTCTTGAATCTTGATTGGTTGAAAGTTGTTGGGATGGATTGTTGAACAATCAGTATTCTTCTGTTGCGATATAAAAAGGGTCATATGGCCATCACATATTGCATTATGATTCTGATTCGCATCCCATATATGTATCTTTTCAATATCTCATGTACTCTTTCTTTCTCTATATGGTGAAAATCGATCGCCACCGTCCAAGGACGTAGCCCAGATCATTGAAGGCCGTATTGATATCGATATCGTTTCTATATCATATCGATATGATATTTCGACAATATATCGACGATATATCGCCGAAATATTGCCCATATCGATGAGCCTTTGTGAAGAAAATGCCTGAAAATCGCGATATATCGCCATATCGGTGCTCATATCGGTCCCATGTCGATATCGATATATCGGCAATATATCGCGATATTTCCTTCCATGGCCCAGATATGGGTAAACCTTGTAAATCCATGTGTTTGTGTCCTGCTTGTTTAATCGTGTTTGTGCATGCTTCCGTAATTCACACCACCTAGTTTGGGATTCCTAAATATAATTGTAATGACCAATAAAATCTAAAAGGTAGTTTGCAAGCTACTTGCACTATTTTTATACAATCAATTAGATTTTGAAATCTTAATCATGGCTTCGGAATATCCATATTATACGAAATTCAGATTACTGTGACCAAAATGGAACCTGATACCAAATACCAAAATCAAATTCAGAACAAAGACGTCCCCTTAGACTCAAATCACATTATTGACAACCCCCGCACTCCAACCAAACGGAGATTCCACAATTCGCCATCATCCATCACTAACTAACGACATCGTTACTTGAATAGAAACTTGCTACGATCGAAATATATTACCAAATGTAAAACTCAGAGCACGTGCAAGTGATTTACAGGAGCGGGGCATTATTTGACAAATTAATCTTAAACAAGCTCACTGGGTCAAAACTAAAACGAGTCTGTCCTAACAATTGGAGCTGGACCATTATAATTGCTACGGATTCTGTCTAAAGAATTAGCATATCATAAAAATGTTAACAACACAGCTGGTTGAGTTCGGATCCAAGTAGTCCCGAGATGTCACAGTTGTCATTGTGTACCATGTTTGGAGTGTAGCCTGATTCCGACTCAAATCAATCATCTAAACACGTGATGAATCGATGGACAACCCCAATCAGCTCAGAGAGCTACCACTAGTTCATCCACAATACTTAAATCCAGTCCAACGCCCATCCAACTACCGATCGCGAGCACTCAACCCCAGTTTCTCGGATCCAAAAGTTCAAAAAAAGGAAGAAGAAGCGATGAAATGGAACCTCCTCGGCTGAAACAGAGATCTCGTTGGCCTTCTCCTCGGCCTCCTGCCGGATGAACCTCACCATCTGCAGGATCTGCTTGGAGACATCGGCGTCGTTCATCTTCGCCCCTCTCCTCCTCGATCGCAGGAGAAGATAGAAGAACTAGGGTTTGGGACGAGCTCTCGGGAGGGAGGAGGGGGTTCTTGGAGCGCAAGACGACCGGTGTGGTGGGATTTGCTCACGCTATGCTATGGGCTCTCACGTCTCCGGGTGCGGTAGTCTGGCGGGCGCCAACTACGCCTACGTGCCTTCATGTTTTGCGCCCAAGTTAATTATAAACTACCAGGTAGGCGGGTAGGAATATTTGCATTTAAACCAATATATTTATTTAGTGGTTTACACACACTCCCTTCTGATTCTCACAAATAACACAATTTAACATACCAGGGATTTTTTTCAATTACACATGTGCCACTATGTTCTTAGATATCTAAAGTGTTGGCCTTTCGTTAGTGTAATAAAGGAGCATAAGTGTAATAATGGAATGTTAATATTGTGTATTTCATAAGGATACGAGGGTACATGTATAATTGCAAAAAGTCAAGGGTATAGGTGTAATTGGAAAACCTTGGAAGGGCACAAGTGTAGAAGTCCTTATTTTTTCTTTGATTGACAAGGCAAGAGTCATCGATGTGCAACCACTGCATTCTGAACTTTTTGACCATTTTCTCAAAGTCAACGACATCTAGACTGAATCCTGATATCATGTTGTAGGAATTAATGAGCACTAAACACAAGAAAATGTAGTGAAGCTCGGTACATCTTAAGAAGATCATAAGCAATTGAGTTGATTGAGGAAACAGTGCCATTAGCTTCTAGCAATGACCCTTGTTGGGAAAAATGAATGACTTGTTTATTCCATGAACCCTAGGCTCTCTTATATAGGAGAGTAGCCTATGGGTAAATTACATAAAGCATACTATGAAGAAAATAAAATAGAGAAAAAGTACAGATACTACTACTACTGTATGCGTTAACACTCCCCCTCAAGATGGAGCATAGATATCAATCATGCTCAGCTTGGAAGCACACTTCTGAAATGGGCCTCGTAGCAATGCTTTGGTGAATATGTCTGCAGTCAGATTCTCTGAGGTAACATGAGATGTAGCAATGAATCCTTTCTGAATCATATCACGTATGAAGTGACAGTCCACCTCGATGTGCTTGGTCCGCTCATGGAATGCTGGGTTGTTTGCAATGAACAAGGCAGCCTGATTATCACACTCCAAGTTCATAGGAAGTGGTACATTTAAACATAGGTCTGTAAGCACAGCTTTCACCCACATCATCTCTGTAGTAGCATGGGCCATAGCCCTATATTCGGATTCAGCACTAGATCTAGCTACCACCGTTTGTTTCTTACTTCTTCATGAGACTAGGGCATCTCCAACATAGACGGCATACCCTGAGGTGGACTTCCTATCCTTGGGACATCCCGCATAGTCTGCATCTGCACATGCTGAGATAGAGATCCCCTTTCCTTTCTTGAATAGCAGACCTGCACCTGGAGAAGATTTGAGATATCTAAGAATCATATGTATTGCATCCATATGCACCTGGCGTGGTTGCTCCATGAACTGGCTCACACGACTCACTGCAAATAATATATCTGGTCTAGTGATCGTGACATACAACAGTTTGCCTACCAGTTCTCTGTATCTTCTCCTGTCCACCTCCTCTGTGTTATCTTCATAAAGCTTCATGCTGAGATCCATTGGTGTCATAGCAGGTCGACACCCAAGCATACCTGTTTCACTCAACAGATCTGTAACATATTTCCTTTGTGACATTACTAGCCCATATGAATTTCTAGCAAATTCAATCCCCAGAAAGTATCTAAGGACCCCAAGATCCTTAGTGACAAATTCACTACCCAGCATTTCTTTTGCCTGCCTTATGCCCTGCTCATCATCTCCTGTAATCAAGATGTCATCAACATAAACCATAATGACAATGATACCTCTTGCGGTCTTCTGTACAAACAAGGAATGATCAGCATTGGAGCGTTTGTATCCTTGTTTCTCGAAGAGATCCGAGAGCTTCTGAAACCATACTTTGGGCTCTGCTTAAGTCCATAGATAGCCTTATGCAACCTGCATACCTTGGAACACTCCCCCTCAACAGCAAAACCAGGTGGCTGTTGCATATAAACCTCTTCCTGTAGATCTCCATATAGGAATGCATTCTTCACGTCCAACTGATGAAGCGGCCAGTCTCGAGCAACTGCAACTGACAACAAGATCCGTAGAGTGGAATGACGTGCCACAGGCGAGAATGTGTCAAGATAATCTATCCCGTATGTCTGTGTGAATCCACGTGCAACCATACGCGCCTTGTACCTGTCGATAGAGCCATCTGCGTTTTGCTTCACTGTGAACACCCACTTGCAGCTCACTGGGTTCACATCTGGAGGTATAGAAACCAAACTCCAAGTTCCTCTGGACTGAAGTGCCGCCATTTCTTCTTCCATTGCTAGCCGCCATCTACTATCCTGCAGAGCCTCATGATGATTCCGTGGAATATCTATAGCTGAAAGTGCCATAACAAACGACCTGAAATCACCAGATAGCCGCTCAAAAGATACAGAAGCTGATAATGGATATTTGGCACAGCTCCTCTTCGACTTCCGTAAAGCAATGGGAATATCCAAATCAGTTGTAGGCTCATCTGGCTTCTGCACCATATCCTGCTCAGAAATGTCGTCAGATCCATCAACATTAATATTTTCATTACATACCATAGGCAAGCTAGTGGACGAGTCATGACCATGAGCTGGAGGAAGCCTGCGGGTATAATGGAACGGGAACGGTGAGATAGGCTGCGGTGGTGGTGGTGGTGGTGATGGTGATGGTGGTGATGATGGCTTCTGAGGTGGTGGTGTCATGTATATGGCATCAGGAGGTATAGGTGATAGATGTTTGTCTTCTGATGCTGAAAAATACATAACAGATTCAAAAAATGTAACATCTGCACTGATCATATACCGCCGACGCAGAGGATCAAAACACTTGTACCCCTTTTGAGTTCTGGAGTACCCAACAAAGACACACTTGACAGCCCTAGGAGAGAGCTTGTCAGTACCAAGCGACAACTGATGGACAAAGGCAACTGACCCAAACACACGAGGAGTGAGGGTGAACAGATCCTTGTCAGGATGAATAAGTGAAAATGGGATCTGTTCATTCAATACAGACGAAGGCATACGGTTGATTAGGTAACATGCAGTGAGAACTGCATCACCCCAGTAGGAGTAGGGAGCATGACTCTATATAAGGAGAGATCTTGTGACATCAAGAAGGTGACGGTGTTTTCTTTCAGCAATCCCATTCTGTTGAGATGTATGAGCACAAGATGTTTGGTGAATAATCCCTTTTGAGGAGTAGTAATTGGCAAGAATATTGGTGCACAATTCTAAAGCATTATCACTTCTCACAATTTTCTCAGATGTGGAGAAAACATTTTGTATTTCATTGAGAAAATGGATAATGATATTTCCTGCTTCAGATTTATTTTTCATCAGAATTACCCATGACACTCTAGAGAAATCATCCACAAATACTATATAAAATCTGTGTCCCTGATGATCGGGTACACGACTCGGACCCCAGACATCAATATGAAATAACTCAAACCTGGAGGTACTACTCCGACCTGGACGACTGGGAAAGGACGACCTGTGATGCTTTCCCAACTGACATGCCTCACACTGAATAGGTGTGTGAGGTAGACCATAAGGTAAAACTTGACGCAACTTCTGAAGCGATAAATGACCAAAACGCAGATGCCATAATAAGGTTGATAATTGTCCAGAAGGAGAGGATGAACATCCAGCAAAAGGAGTCTGATTCAAGCGGTAGAGGCCTCCTTGTTCATAGCCACGACCAATCACGTTGCTGAAGGATATTGAGTATCCTTAAGCGCATCACGGAAGCGTGTCGATCGCATCGTATGCAATCGGAGCAACTAGTCGTACTAGATGCTAGATGCAACGGAAATTAAAAAATTTAACTTTAAAGATGAAACCACATAATCACGAGAACACTTCTCGGATCGTTTCATCAAACCACAAAGCACAAGGAATACCTCTTGAAGCGTGGTTGTGATCGCGAGATCCCAAAGTAGAGATCCTCCTATCTTAAGTCCGATCCACGAAGAACGCACTTGCGGGCGCGATGATGAGTCACGTTCCTTCCCGCAATCTTCGATGAAGATCCAAGCGATGGCTCCGCCGATTTCGTCAAACGAAATCCGTCGTCTTCCTTTAGAGTAAGCAACTCCAAAGAAGAAGGAGATCCTCGAGTCGAAGCCGAGAGTCTCTCCTTTCTCAACACAAAGTGGACGGCCACTTAATGGAGAAGAGAAAGAGAGAGAGGACGAGAATGAGAAAGAGAGAGAGAGAGAGTTGTCACCTTGTACAACTCTTAATGATGTACCATGGAAGGCTACCCTAGCCCTCTATTTATATTAGTTTAGGATCCAATGGATCTCAATCCATGGGACACATGGATCCAAAGGCTATGCTTGGTCCATGCTAAATCAATGGCTATGATTGTTGTTGGTTAAAACCAACAACATTAATTTAAATTAAAAAATGTTGCAACATTATCAACATAATTTAATTTAACATTAACTAATTAAGAGATAATGTGATAAATAAAAATGGAGTCAACCAACCTCCCTAAAAATGGGGGGCGTCACCCATGAACAATTCATGGGTGACGCCACCTATGGAGGGTGGTTTATTTTGCTCCATTTTATTTATCTTATTATTCCTTAATTAATCACAATAAATATTCACCAAATTAATTCCAAATTAATTTGTGAATATTTCAATCTTGCCATTGAATACTATGTGAATCATATTCACAACCCAAACTAATTAGTAAATTGCATTTCCAATTAATTAATAAATGTGAATCCAATCCACATTATTAATTAACAAATGCTATTTACATAAATTCTCTCTCTTATATATGTATATTATAAATCATGTTTATAACACACATATATCATGGATAGTGTTATCCACATTCTCTTAATCCTTGATAATTAAATCCCATTTAATTATCTTATATAATCATTTTCACGATATGAATCATATTCATATTTAAGCTTGATAATTAAATCTCATTTAATCATCAAGTCCTTGCTTGGATATTTCATCAAAAGAATTATTCTTGAACCCTTTCAAGAATAATGTGCTTTCTCCGCAGATACTTGGAGATAAGGACAGGGCGATTATATTATTCCATGTATAGTGACTTGGATATTGAGATATTATCTCAAATCCAGATCTTACGAACCTCCCACAGATGCTTGATTAAATCAAGACCGCAAATCCAATCTTCTCATTGAATCTGAATCTCATTCAGACCAATGTCCAAAACTTGGACTAAGATCGGATCGCTTCTCTACTGAAAGGAGTCACTAAAATCCAGACCTGTTTCATCACTCCCTCGGAATGGAAGCGTCATGGATATACAATCGTTTATGATCACATCACCCTCAGGTATTCCCAATACCTGTACATCCTGCATACTGGAAGACCCATGGTCAACCCGAAGATCAAGATCTATTTTACACTGTCTTCATCAGGGTTTGATCACTAAGTTTCTCATTTGATCATTGGGATTTGGTATCGATCATATACTTTCCAAAAGCATATATCATACCTAGATCTTGATCATATACTTTCCAAAAGTATATATCAAACCTACAAATTCAGTCAAGCTTCCAAAGCGAGACGACCGTGCACGGAATTTGATTCCTCCCAATATCTCATGAGTGAGCTCATGTCTTTCGGTTCAGTAGTGAACATGTATGATCCCTTTGAGAGATCGTATTACTCATATGCTCTTATATGCACACCAACGCGCCGGTGTATAGACCTTGGTTAGGTCATCAACCTATTGGTCTGTCAAATGTACACACTCAGACATATAGCAATACATCTGTCTCCGGTCAGAGGATGCGTGCCTATGCTGTGACAGCATTCAACATAGGACTTTGGTTATCTCGATCTCGTTAAGTGATGAATCCACATTTCATCATCTTTATTCTATCATTTTGGCACCAAAAACCCTAGCAAATGCTTGAAAATAACATTAAAATCATCATCTTATCATTCATGCATGTGCATTCAGATAGTGTATAAAATACTATAATTAAAGCCAAAATTATAGAATAAATAAAGAAAAGAAAAAGAATAAAATATTGTAAATATTTTATAACCCAAAACCCCATTTTTGACCTAAACCCCCTTCTCTCTGAATCTTCGACAAGCTGGTGGTGACAGCGCCACGCTTGCGTCCTCGGAGACGATCTGGGCAAGGTCTGGGCGCCCCTCCGACCTCCGGTGGTGTCCCCGTCGAGGTACCCCCTTCCCTCGCTCAACCTGGGCTTGAGGCTGTGTTTTCTCTTAGTTTTTGCCATCACTTCATTCCCTCTCATCCAAGCTCCATCACGTCCCCTTTATCTAACTCGCTCGCATATCGATTCGCCAAATCGATAGTCGGCTGGAGCTATCTCCGGCCACCTTCATTGTCGCTCCAACTACCGCTGACCACCCATTCGCCATCACCATAGAACCCCCAGTTCTTTCCTTTGTGTGTCGTGCTTTCACTCGCAGGTCCTGGAGGCTCGAAGAACCGCATCTGGGTTCGATTTTTTTGCAGCAAAACCAGCTACCTGGAGCCGGTCCAGTCCAACCACGTCGTGGCGGCGCACCGGCGTCTCCCCCCGCCATTTTGACTCCGCCATCCAACCGAGGAAGCCTCCAGGAATCGCGCCAGGCCGTTTTGAAGCTCCAAACGCCGCAGAGAAGGCGTTGCGCGGCCAGGGAAGCTCGCCCACCGCGGCGTTCTTCGCTGTTCGTCGTCAGCCTCTCTCCACCGTCGATCTGGGCCTGTTCTTTCCGCGTAGCAGCCGCCGTCGGATATTTTGCATTCCAGCCGTCGATCGCCCCATCCATCATCTGATCTGGACCGTACAAGCCGAAGGGGTATCGGCGCGCGAGAACGTGACGCGTGGCTTAAGTGAGGCGCGCTGCACCGTACGATCGCGCCTTAAGATTGGGTAATTTACGTCAGAACCCCAATCGTTTTTGCTATTTGTCTGTTAGTTCTGAAACTTTCCTGTGTAGCTTTAAGACTTTTGTATTATTTATAAATCAAACCTCGAATTTCCTAGAACTACATTTTCATCCTTGCCAACTGGGCGCACGTGCGCGAGCACGTGCGCATGGTAATTTTGCGAGCAAGGCCCTCAGTTTTCCTGTATTACTAATTAGCCCTAAGAGATGTTAGTTCAGTTATCTATTTCTGAAGATTTTATGTATTCGCCCCTATAGTTCCTATTTATTGCGTTTGGGTCCACGCCTGTGCACGTGCTCGCCGCGTGCACCTTGGTGATTTTGCGATTTGACCCTCGCGACTTTGGGCATTAAGAGTTGGTCCAGGAATTTTTTGAACAAGCTATATAATTTTGTGAGAAATTGTGCCAGGGCCCTCGTATTTTCATGGTATTACTAAAAAGCCCTTGCCAGGCCTTTACTGTTTGCTCACCTGATCTAATTATTTGGAGACTCATTTGAATCCCAAAATTTCTCAAATTTTGAACTTAAGGTCCTGAATACTTGTATTTTGACGCCATAATTTCAGTTTTTGATTTTATTTTATTTTTATATTTACTAAAAATAAAAAACATGCCTTTTGTGTGCTGTCTAGCTTAGAAAATACCAAAAAAATACTAAAACACTTCTAAAAATTCTAAAAAAAATCACCTAGTGTCTATTTTAGCCTATTTTAGTGTCAGTCCAAAAATCACTAAAAATCTCAAAAGAAAAACACTAAAAATTTAAAAATACTCAAAAACTTCAAAAAAAATATATAAAATCAAAGAAAAATCCAAAAATCACAAACTCAGGTTCTGTGTGTTCCTTATTTTGTTCCTTTTATTTGAAAAATAGTGTGAAAAATTTTGGTTACTGGTTGCTATTTTTAAATCCTATTTTATTCACAGCCAGCTCTTGTTTCACTGTTTTGACTTATTGCAGTAATTAAAAATACCAAAAACACCTTGAAAAATACCCAAAAATCACAAAAACAGTAAAAAATCCTAAAAATACAAAAATACTTTATTTCTGAATTTTTGGTCATTTTTGCACATTTTTATAAATACTTTATCTTACCTTTTATTACTTTGCTTATAGTTTCCAATATTGAAAAAGAAAAAAAATATAAAATATAAAATATAAAAATCAGAAAAATAAAAATCAAAATACAAAAATATAAAATCAAAAATTAAATAAAAAATTAAAAAATTAAAAACCCACAAAAATTTCCTTGCTCGCTTAGTGTAGACACATCACATACACATACTTGTGCACACTTGTTTGAACTGCCCTGCTTGCTCCCTGTGTTCGAACTCTCTGCATACCTGTCACTATACACCATTTGTGCAGAGTTAAAAATAAATTTTAACTCCACATTATTTCTAATTTATTGATCTTTAGTGTGGGTTAATTGTTGATTAAATTCAGATTTTGATTGGTTGACACTTCGACTGTGTTCCCGCCTTGTGTGGAACACAAGACCGATCGATTTTTGAGTTTATCATTAAGTCAACTCTTTGACTTAACTAATCTGACACCTCCGAATCTCTATTCCTATACAGAGGACCTGCATCAAGAGGTCGGTCAGATATCAACCTATGTGAGAAAGGATTGCCATCTCCTACTCAGGCTGGAGATCACATCTTAACAATCATTTGACGGTGCTTGATGAGTCCTCAATCTAACCCTTTAGATATTCATCCAAACACCAGCCTCTATGATTCAATAATTGAATCAACAGCTGTATGATCATTAAGACAGCCATGGTACATAACCCTAATTGTACAGAGGGACCTATTATGCAAATTATTTATTCTTCATTTCAGATCAGGGAATGATATTTGCAATAACATTTATTGCATAATGGCTCGCCGTGGGCTCACATGTCCAACAATCTCCCACTAGCCCAAAGAGCCATTAATGGGCTAATCATTTAAACTCACACTCATGTGACAATCATAGGCCATTTAGAAATAGCTAGGTAAGCTGATCAGTCACTCTGTTCCCAAAAGACTATGCCAAGTTTTTTTACGGTACTTGCATATCCCTAGGTAACAGTGCTCGCATCCAATGCGAATGTTGCATCTAATGCAACCTATACTCAATCTAGTCAAAGCAGTTATAGTGTCCTTGACACTACTGCTCAATAACTATTATAACCAGTATTTCCATAATCCTTATTAGAATACCCTTATTCCGGGAGATCGCTATCTCTCAAGGTATCCACAATTAAGACCTTTTAGATCTCTATCTATAAAGTCTTAATTTCTTGAAGATAAGACTTAGAGATCACTATCTCTAAAGCCTTGTCATCTTTGAAGATATTGTTATTACTGCAATCAAGTGTTCTTTCTCCATAGTAGGATTAGTAACAGTTTACCACTCCCACTGCATGGCAGATATCTGGCTTTTGTTCACATCTGGCATACACTTAGCTTCTCATAACTGATGCACAAGTGCAAGCAGTTCTAGCATTCACTTCCTCAACTCTTTGAGGTGCTATTCCTTTAGATAGGTCAGTACCAAATCTCAAGGAAGGAAGCCTTTCTTGGAATTTCTAGGAATGGAATATGTCCAAGGTGTACTACAAATGTGACAGTCCCAATACCTTCTTTTCTTTGCTTCTGAACAACTTCAGAACTAAGATCTAAGAGGTATCCTTGAGATCATATCTTAAGGTATGGAATAGCCAGTCTATAAAACACTTATTATCATCCTTATATCATTCCAAATGATTAGGATATTATCTACATTTAGCACGATGAACACAATGGCACTCCCACTAAGCTTCACATGGTTCATCAAGATTCTATTTGAAATCATAACATTTATAATTTCATCAAATCTTATGTTCCAACAACAAGAAGCTTATTTGAGTCCACAGATGGATTTCTTTAGTTTTCACACCTTACTTTCCAAAAACATGAAGCCCTGGGGCTACTTCATGTGAATATCCTCAGAGAGGTATTCTTTAGAGGAATGCAATCTTGAATTACATCCTGAAGATGCAATAGTCAAGTTGTGTAGCTAAGGTTAGCAATATTCTGATGATTTTAAGCATGGTTACCGAAGAGCAAGTCTCATCGCAAGCAATGTCTTCTCTTCCGATGTGTAGCTTATGGCTACAAACCGAGCTTTGAAGGTCTCTACCTTTTCATCAGGTTCCCTCTTCTCTTGAAGATCCATTTACACCTTAACGAGTCTAACCCTAATAGGTGGATCTTCGAGGGTCCATATACAACACTTGTACATGAAGTCTACTTTAGACTTTATTGCTAATATCCATCTTTCCATGTCATGATCTTTAGGAGCTTCATCACATGAAGTCCGATCATTGTCAGACTTGGCTGACACATGGAATACATCCTCAAACTCATTTGAAGAGGTATTAATGTTTCATCTTTAATTGTCCTTTTAGTTTCCGATTTCAGGAGTCTCATTATCTTCTCCATAAGGTATTCTTTGATCCAATTGTATCTCCCTACAACTCCATTGAGTTTAGGTGTATTAGGAGGAGTGAGATAGAAATGATATTTATATCTCCATAAGGTATTCTTTGAATTTTATCTAATAGGTACAAGCTACCTAGGTTAGATCAAATTCATTTCATCTTTCTTCAAACTTTGGTTCTAAACCAAAATTGTGAAATCTTTGAACATTTCAAAGGTTTCTCAGGTGAAGAGAAGAAATCTCATATCATACGTAATCATCAATAGATATTACATATCCATAATGTTTACTATGATATAGATGATCTACATACATCAATATGTATGAGATCTTGAATACCTCGACATCTAACACCATTCTCAGAGAAGGGTGTATTGGACATTTTACTTTGAATACAATATTCACAAGTATGTAAGATTTGAAATTTTAGACATTCTAAAGTTTCATATCTTACTAGTCTATTGATCAAATCAACAGAAAAATGTCCAAGGCTTGATGCCAGATCATTGTCAAATGATCTTCATCCTCCTATTGATCGTATAAGGTTTGATTTTCAGTATTAGAAATCTTAATGAACCATTCATTAATTTTCTAATTTTGTGGAGTCCACTAGATGTTAGATTACTATCTGAATAACTCTTTATGATAGTTCTATCTCAGAATTCATGTTTATTTCCAACATTTAGAAACAAACAATGGGGTATTCTAATATCTAGGTCATAGAGACATTCTCTAAGACTAAGGGCTCTCCCACTGAGGATATGAAGTCCATCTATCCAACAGAGATTGCTGCAACAATTACATCAATATCCATGTAGATGACTATTAAACCTTAAGATCAAATTTCTAATCTTCTAATATATTTATGCAACCAATTGCAAATGTCATTAGAAGATTAGGATACAATTGTCAGACTTTATCTTATGAAATAAGAAAGTCAGAGTCAATGATTATATGTAGATTATTCTGATGCTCTATCTGAGTCCTTCACTAAGGATTTTAGATAGACTTGATAGTCATACTATCAACACATCAACATATTGCAGTATTGGCATTCATCCAACTCTTTGGATGTCATATGGAAGTCACAGAAGTAGGTCAACCTTTTGACTTTCCTTCTTACTCGGGTCCGACCCATGCTTCCACTGTGCTCTCTTCATCAATAAACAACCATTGTTTAAGACAAAGAATCTCTTATTTTGAATTCTAAGGATTTCAATACAAGAGCATTTCAACATTTATACATGCTTCATTAAATTCATTCAAAATGAATATCATAAAGCTTCATGAATGACTAGAGTATAGATAATAGAATGATGACACTCATCATATCTTCATACATCTTAACTCTTAGAGACTTAGGTTCAGGTAGGTATTCAAACATTTTGAATACATCATCTCTTTCGAGCCACCATTCTGCATAATACAGAGAACCATGTCATTCATAATTAAATGTCTAGAGCACATACATATGCCAAAATATCTTCATTTATTTTATAAGGATTATTCGACAATTACGATCACCATCGACATGTCACTTCCAAAGTACACTCGATGAAAGATCAAGACTATAGAGACATACAAACCCTAAGGTGATGTCTTATTGTCTTATTTAATTGCCCTTCCTCATTATGTTGAGGGGACTTGCACACTGCAACCACATACATTATGTGTCCAATTGCAAGTATAATATCTGGATCATGAGTCCAATCCAAGATATTTTTACTGGTTATCATTGAGTATAACATTGAGTGGGTTTAATGATGGATTATCTGAAATAAGAAATTTGCATAAGAGTATATATATTATATATACATGTTTTACTTTGATTTAGGAATTTTATATAAAAGTTGTCTTGCATTGTCAACATTGAAAGTTCATTCCCTTAATCACTTTCAATGTAAGAGATATTCTTACCATTATATCTCTAGCAAGATCTGGGATCTCCTTTACTATCTTCGTTGCATCCCAATAATATGAGAACCTACAACTCGGATAAAAAGAAGCGGGAACACATTCCGCCTTGCAAGTCCAACTTGCATCTCCCAATTCGGTCTTTAACACCCGGGCCCACCACCCCTAAGATGATGTTGACCCGTCATTAATTGAACCAACCGTCAACAGGCTTAATACTCGCTATACGCAATCCAATATCGCCCCAATAATATGAGGACCCGATATTGGGGTCACTACGTATACGACCTTACTCTTTCGAGAAGCAAAGAGCCCGATGCAGATGCGCTTGCATATAGGATCTGTCACTTCGGAAAGGCGTCTCCTACATACAATCCCTGGCGACGGAACCCTTCGCCTTGACGGGAGACCATGGATGTCACTTATGTGATCCTCCACCTCATATTCAAATTGTAATTAATTATCGTGAATTATATTCACATAATTAATTCTTCCAAGGGAAATACACATCTATTCATAATAGAGTGTTTATTGGATGTAATTAATTTAATCATATTAAATTAATCATTAATCCAATCATCAATCAACAAACATGTCTTTTACTTGAATAGTGGGTATATACTCAAAGTACGTATTATTCGAATTTTAATAATTAGAAAAATATACATTGTCTGTCTCCGGTATTATACAGTCCCTACCCGCTGTCATGGCTAGTACCGACGAGAGTGGGACGGACCACATACATTGCAACCCGCGACCCCAATGCTCTCCGACTAGGCACCACATCCGCCTCGGGAAAGGATAATACCAGATAGACCATCATGTACTTTGAGATGTTCATCGGTTTTTCAACCGAAATTATACCATATAATATAAATCAAAACATTTTTGATTATAAGGAGATTTGCTAGACAAATCCCCAATCCTATTCAAGCAAAAAAGGGTTTTTCATGTAAAAGTTGTCCTACAACAATTGTAGGATAAACTATGGTTTTCATGAAAGCAATGTTTGTTGATGAACCAATGATCAAGATCTAATATCTCATCATTGTGGTTTAGGCAAGTGTCATTCAATGAAATAATTATCTCTTTAAATATTTCACAAATATTTATCACTAATTATTCCAGAAAATTAACAATTAATTTTCATCATAATAATTGAATGACATATCACAAGTTCAGGATCAAGATTGTTAATTTCCAGCAGTGACCCCCAATCACTAAAATTAACATATCTTAATCAATTTAAATCCAAAAAATAGAAACTCAGTTTTCAAAGATTGCTTATTTGATTTATTAAAGAACCCAAGTGATAATTCACGCATTTCAAGGCGGATTAAAACCGTAATCATCTCATTAATTACGTTCAAATCCGCAGTTCCCGCAACAGTGAATATAGTCATATTCAAAAAGCCATATCTTGAGCAAATAAAGTCCAAATTTAGTAAACTCAAGTCCTATGGTTTCCTTGTTTAATGGGGAACAAAATCCAATTGAAAATTTTGTGTTTAAATATTTTAAACAGTGCCGAAAAAATTCAATTAGACAAAGGTGCGAAAATTGAAATGCAGTAAAAATTTCGCAACCCTTTCAAGAACCAAATCGTCTAAGGTCTATGGATCATATCCAAACCCTTATTCAACCTGGCTCTGATACCACTTGTAGGATATTGAGTATCCTTAAGCGCATCACGGAAGCGTGTCGATCGCATCGTATGCAATAGGAGCAACTAGTCGTACTAGATGCTAGATGCAGCGGAAATTAAAAAATTTAACTTTAAAGATGAAACCACATGATCACGAGAACACTTCTCGGATCGTTTCATCAAACCACAAAGCACAAGGAATACCTCTTGAAGCGTGGTTGTGATCGCGAGATCCCAAAGTAGAGATCCTCCTATCTTAAGTCCGATCCACGAAGAACGCACTTGCGGGCGCGATGATGAGTCACGTTCCTTCCCGCAATCTTCGATGAAGATCCAAGAGATGGCTCCGCCGATTTCGTCAAACGAAATCCGTCGTCTTCCTTTAGAGTAAGCAACTCCAAAGAAGAAGGAGATCCTCGAGTCGAAGCCGAGAGTCTCTCCTTTCTCAACACAAAGTGGACGGCCACTTAATGGAGAAGAGAAAGAGAGAGAGGACGAGAATGAGAAAGAGAGAGAGAGAGAGAGTTGTCACCTTGTACAACTCTTAATGATGTACCATGGAAGGCTACCCTAGCCCTCTATTTATATTAGTTTAGGATCCAATGGATCTCAATCCATGGGACACATGGATCCAAAGGCTATGCTTGGTCCATGCTAAATCAATGGCTATGATTGTTGTTGGTTAAAACCAACAACATTAATTTAAATTAAAAAATGTTGCAACATTATCAACATAATTTAATTTAACGTTAACTAATTAAGAGATAATGTGATAAATAAAAATGGAGTCAACCAACCTCCCTAAAAATGGGGGGCGTCACCCATGAACAATTCATGGGTGACGCCACCTATGGAGGGTGGTTTATTTTGCTCCATTTTATTTATCTTATTATTCCTTAATTAATCACAATAAATATTCACCAAATTAATTCCAAATTAATTTGTGAATATTTCAATCTTGCCATTGAATACTATGTGAATCATATTCACAACCCAAACTAATTAGTAAATTGCATTTCCAATTAATTAATAAATGTGAATCCAATCCACATTATTAATTAACAAATGCTATTTACATAAATTCTCTCTCTTATATATGTATATTATAAATCATGTTTATAACACACATATATCATGGATAGTGTTATCCACATTCTCTTAATCCTTGATAATTAAATCCCATTTAATTATATTATATAATCATTTTCACAATATGAATCATATTCATATTTAAGCTTGATAATTAAATCTCATTTAATCATCAAGTCCTTGCTTGGATATTTCATCAAAAGAATTATTCTTGAACCCTTTCAAGAATAATGTGCTTTCTCCGCAGATACTTGGAGATAAGGACATGGCGATTGTATTATTCCACGTATAGTGACTTGGATATTGAGATATTATCTCAAATCCAGATCTTACGAACCTCCAACAAATGCTTGATTAAATCAAGACCGTAAATCCAATCTTCTCATTGAATCTGAATCTCATTCAGACCAATGTCCAAAACTTGGACTAAGATCGGATCGCTTCTCTACTGAAAGGAGTCACTAAAATCCAGACCTGTTTCATCACTCCCTCGGAATGGAAGCGTCATGGATATACAATCGTTTATGATCACATCACCCTCAGGTATTCTCAATACCTGTACATCCTGCATACTGGAAGACCCATGGTCAACCCGAAGATCAAGATCTATTTTACACTGTCTTCTTCAGGGTTTGATCACTAAGTTTCTCATTTGATCATTGGGATTTGGTATCGATCATATACTTTCCAAAAGCATATATCATACCTAGGTCTTGATCATATACTTTCCAAAATATATATCAAACCTACAAATTCAGTCAAGCTTCCAAAGCGAGACGACCGTGCACGGAATTTGATTCCTCCCAATATCTCATGAGTGAGCTCATGTCTTCCGGTTCAGTAGTGAACCTGTATGATCCCTTTGAGAGATCGTATTACTCATATGCCCTTATATGCACACCAACGCGCCGGTGTATAGACCTTGGTTATGTCATCAACCTATTGGTCTGTCAAATGTACACACTCAGACGTATAGCAATACATCTGTCTTCGGTCAGAGGATGCGTGCCTATGCTGTGACAGCATTCAACATAGGACTTTGGTTATCTCGATCTCGTTAAGTCAACTCTTTGACTTAACTAATCTGACACCTCCGAATCTCTATTCCTATGCAGAGGACCTGCATCAAGAGGTCGGTCAGATATCAGCCTATGTGAGAAAGGATTGCCATCTCCTACTCAGGCTGGAGATCACATCTTAACAATCATTTGACGTGCTTGATGAGTCCTCAATCTAACCCTTTAGATATTCATCCAAACACCAGCCTCTATGATTCAATAATTGAATCAACAACTGTATGATCATTAAGACAGCCATGGTACATAACCCTAATTGTACAGAGGGACCTATTATGCAAATTATTTATTCTTCATTTCAGATCAGGGAATGATATTTGCAATAACATTTATTGCATAATGGCTCGCCGTGGGCTCACATGTCCAACAGTTGCTCGTATGGATGTCCTGAAAAATCAAAGAAGATGGATTAAAAATTGCACGACAATGTAGATCCTTCGTAATCTGACTAATTGACAATAAGTTCATAGAAAAATCAGGTGCATGTAGCACATTCTTGAGCTGCATAGAAGATGTCAATCTAATCTCCCCCTGACCAGTGATGGGGGAATGAGTGCCATTGGCAATCACTACTGTCCGACCTGGAGGGATCCGAGTGTATTCTGAAAGTAGACGCTGGTCGCCACATAGGTGATGTGTAGCGCCCGAGTCCATAATCCATGGTAAAGTATCTGATCTACTATTGTTCAGTGCAAGTATACTACCTGAGGTACTGGTAGAAGCGGAGGCGGAAGCAGCAGCATCGGACTGAGGCTTCGTAGTCGGTGCTGGGCCAGATGGTGGAATAATGCCCCTCAGATGGGCAACTAGATCGTCGAACCGTTGGTCTAAAGTAGCAGCAGATGGGGGCTTTATCTGCTCAGCAGCTCGTGCGAATGCAGGAAATCCATGCTTTGAGTAGCATGTATCTTCATTGTGTCCAACTCGGTGACAGTAGGTACATGTTGGCCTAGTGCGGCCACCCATTCCACGAGGTCCACGTCCACGGCCCTAGTGATGAAATCCGCGACCTCTGCTAGCTTCCATAGTTGACGAATTCTGACTCGCGGCTGTGGAAGGAACTGTGATCCGACTCAATCTATGAAAAGCTTCCTCCATGGGAGGAATAGTTGAGTCAGCCAAAATCTGTGATCGTGCCGCCTCATACTCTGGATCGAGTGCAGCCAGGAACACACCCACCATTATCGCATTCCTGTATGTCTTCTGCTGTTCTGGCGTGGCAGTAAGGGGCATGAAGCTATAAAGCTTCTCAAACATCCCTCTCAATGATGTATAGAGAGAATGTAAAGGGCGACCATTCTGCTTTATTGTGAATATGTCATCTTGAAGTTGCAGAATCTTTGTCTCGTTCTTCGCCTGAGAGTACGTTGCCGCCAGAATATCCCACATATCCTTGGCTGTGGGTTGATGCAGGATGTCATTGGCAATCTCAATGGCCAACGTACCAGATAGCCAAACCTTGGCATATGCATCATCAGCCTCCCAAGAGGCATTGACTCCAGTCTTCTCTACAGGCTCAGGTTCGGTAAGAATGTGCTTCTTACCCGTTGACTTCATCATACTCATGAACTGCATTGCCTACAGTTCATAGTTTGTACCGTCCATCTTGACAATAGGCGCTGGACCACGAAAGGCGCCAATAGATGGGATATCCGCCTTGCTTTCTGACATACTGGAGATGGAAGACTGGAGCGATTGACCGAAGATGAGCTTTGTCTACAATAACATAGACGGGATTAGTTGCATGTGTAGACCTCAAGCAACTATCCCCATGAAGATGTGCGTGCTAAGCCCTAGACGCACGCAACTGTGCCCTATACGCACGCAGGAGTCACGCGCAGGCACAGGTGTGCACTGGAGATGCACAAGAGTCACGCGTTGGGGTTGCGTGGATGTGCACAGATGATCGTGTGCACTGGTGATGGTGCACAGGTGCTACAACACGTGCAAGGATGCGCAAGGAGATGCGCGCACATGCACTGGAGATGCGCGTGCACGGAGGCGCAGGCGCATACGCAAGGAGATGCGCGCACAGGAACTGGAGGTGCGCGTGCACGGAGGCGCAGGCGCAAGGCGCTACAACGCGTGCACCTGGGGATGCGAGGCGCAAGGCGCTGCGAGGCACAAGGCGCTACAGGCCGCACAAGCGTGCACGGAGAAGTCGCGCACAGGCGCACAGCGTGCGTGTGCTGCACGCGGAGACGCGACGTTGGTTGGAGAGGCGGCGCCGATGGAGCAAAGCCGATCTCGGGCGGCGCCGATGGAGCGGGAAGATGAGGGTTGGAAGGTGTGGTAGGGTTAGGGTTAGGGTTTCGAGAACTCTGGTCTAGGACCGTCGCTCTGATACCATGTTGGGAAAAATGAATGACTTGTTTATTCCATGAACCCTAGGCTCTCTTATATAGGAGAGTAGCCTATGGGTAAATTACATAAAGCATACTATGAAGAAAATAAAATAGAGAAAAAGTACAGATACTACTACTACTGTATGCGTTAACAACCCCCCATCATGATGTGTGGCTACAAAAGAAGAAGAATGTTCCTCAATCCTTGGCTTCAATTTTTAATGAATTTTGTTGAAATTTCATTTTTGACGGGAGATCTAACATCGAGAAATCGCCTCATTTTGTTTTACGATTATTTTAGTGACATGTTGGCGATAGTTAAGTTAAATATGATGCATGATACGACAAAGTGGGAAAATTATAATGTTACAGCTGCAAGTTTCCTCTGTATGGATGAAACCCAATGATATTTCTTACGTTTTATCGTGTTTTCTGTATCTGATTTTTTCTTCCATTTCACATTGTTACTTATGGCTTGACTTTGACAAGAAAAATGATTCTCAAACCCAAAAGAATATCCAAAAACCTACTCATCCTATATGAACGATACATCAACAGCCCTAAGGATTTGAGGATGGCTATGAGATGAACAATGCAATGGAAATTGGTCTGACTTTGTGCATGATGAGACAATTCTTTGACAACCATCATACCAAATCTTGAAATAAATTTCCATTTACCCAAATAACAGGTAGCCCTTTTATGGTAGATCTTCGATAACTTGTCATGTATTTATTTTATTTTGATGGATAGTCATCGGGGACATGCTGCCTGGTGGTTTGCATTTAATTACCATATCTTCAAGATATGTCATGAACTCTTTCATTTTGATGGTAGGTCCCTGTCCCGCCTACCGTCTAGTCATTCATTTTTTTATAACTGGTGACCCAATGTATCCACCATGGGAATTTATTTATTTTTATAGCAGATCTCCCCACCTTTTCATGAGACTTGTTGTTTTGATGGCAAGGATCCATCCCACTTACCATGGAGATCGTTAATTTTTATCCAAGTCCACCACTTGGCATGTCCCTAGCTCGGGTAAATTGAGGAGGGTTGTGTCAGGTAGCCGACAGCCAGCGTAAAATAGTTGGAAACAACTTCCTAAATAGTACTTTTTTAAAAATACTATTTAGGAAGTTGTCTCAAGATAGTCAGATCTTTTCAACATGGATTTAAGCAAACATTTAGATTTCGTTGGGGCATTCCCTACTTGCGACATGTAGCATCGCCCGAACGCAATGAAAAATTGGAAAGGACCGATACATCACTGCTCGGATGTAGTTCAAAATTTGCGAGGGTTCTCAGATAAGGAACACATGCGAGTAAAAAAGATAGTTCCACTACATCGCCACCCGGATGTAGTCTAAATTTTGCATGGGTTCTCGTGTGATGGACGCATGCAAGTAAAGAAGTTAGTCAAAAGAGGTTTCAAAGTAAGTTGTGGATGTGTAGTTGGAATATTGTCACTTTGATTGGCAAATCGATGGAGATCGTATTTACGATGGAAAGAAGGAAGATTCAGATACTATGTCTCCAAGAGACTAAATGGGTTGGAGAGAAAGCAAGGGAGATTTAGAAGACATGCTTTAAACTTTGGTATTCTTGTAAAGATAAGGGTAGAAATGGTGTTGGAGTGGTTTTCATAAAGATTTGAAGGATTGTGTAGTTAAGGTGCAAAGATTCATATGTCAGATTATTTTGCTAAAATTGGTGCCTGAAGAAAAAGCTTTGAATGTCATCTCAGTTTATGCACCACAGAATGGTTTAGATAAAAAGATTAAAGAAACTTTTTGGGAGGATCTGGAAAAGATTTTGCTAGGAATCTCACAAAGAGAGATGATTTTCCCGAGTGGATATCTTAACAGGCATGTGGGAAAGGATGCTTCAAGGTATGCTAGTGTTCATGGAGGACATGGCTTTGGAGATAGAAATGAAGAGAGAAAAGTCATCCTGGATTTTGTAATGGATTATTATCTTTTCATAGCAAATGCTCACGTCAAGAAGATGGAGGAGCGTCTAATTACTTATAAGAGTGGTCCGACTAGAAAACAGATAGATTACTTTGTGTTGAGGAGAAGAGATCGATTGTGTTGCAAAGACCTACAAAGTAATCCCATGAGAGAATTTGACAACCCAACATCACCTATTAGTCATGGATGTGCAAAAAAAGGGCTAGTAAAGAAAAGGAGGGTTTCGAAGATCACTAGAACTAGATGGTGGAATCTTCAACCGAAATAATCAAGCTTTAGGGAGAAGCTTTTAGAAGACCTTATCTTGGGATTGTAGTGGAAGTGCAAATGAGATGTGGGAGGTGGTACCATCTTGTATCCAAAGGTTGCCAAAGAGATGCTAGGTGAGTCAATGGAAGGAGCTCCATGCCAAAAGGAGGCTTGGTGGTGGAGTGGAGGTGTGCATTAAAAGCTCAAAATTAAAAAAGCATACTTTAAAGCTATGTCTAAGGATATGATAGAGGAAATTGTCACAAACTACAAAATGGCGAAAAAGGAAGCAAAGAAGGCTATAAGAGAAGCTAGGTCAAAAGCTTATGAAGTTTTGTAGAAAAAAGTTGATTCTAAGGCGGATCAGAAGGATGTATTCAGGTTGGCCAAAGCAAGAGAAAGGAAGACCAAAGGCCTTTCTCAAGTGAGATGCATTAAGGATGAGGAATGTCACGTATACTCATAAGGATACAGAGACTCGATCACTTTGAGTGATCTAGCTAGTAGTGAAAGTTACTTGAATCGTGCAAGCTATAAACGAATACAAAGAAATGAAGTATAGGAGGCTTTTAAGGTTATGAGACTTGGAAAAGGTATATGACCGAATGACATTCCTATAGAAGTCTGGAGAGTTTTAGGTGAGTGTGGTTTGACTTAGCTTAAAATTGTATTTAATGTTATTTGACAAAGAAAGAAAATGCTTAAAGATTGGAGAAGAATATCGTGATGCCTCTTTATAAGAACAATGGGGACATTCAAATTGTTCAAATTATAGATGTATCAAGCTGATGAATCATACTATGAAAATTTGGGAACATGTGATCAAAAGAAGGATGAGGAATGTTTCCAAAGTAAAAGAAAATCAATTCGGATTCATGTCAGGTCGCTCAACTATTGAAGCCATTCATTTGTAGAGGAGAACAATGGGAATTTATATAGCTAAAAGGAAGAACCTCTGTATGATTTTTATTGATTTGGAGAAAGCTTATGATTCTGTCCCACCTGAGATATTGTGGAGAGTTTTGGCGAAGAGACAAGTACTTGTCGTGTACATTAAATTCATAAAAGATATGTACGACAGGGCTTTATCGTATGTAAGGATACAATATGGGAAGACTGACTATTTTAACATCAACACTGGTTTACATCAAGGTTCATCTTTGAGTCCATTTTGTTTTACTTTGATTATGGACAAGTTGACAGGTCACATTCAAGATGAGGTACATTGGTGTATGTTATTTGTTGATGATATTGTATTGATAGATGAGACTAAAAATGGAGCAAGTAAGAAGCATGAGGTATGGAGACATGCATTGGAGACTAAAGGATTTCGTATAAGTAGGCTAAGACTGAATATATGGAGTGCACTTTTGATGGAAGAAATGATGAAGGAATCGAGGTGAAGATTGGTGACGATAACATTCGGAAGAGAGATTCTTTTAGATACATGGGATCTATTATGCAATATGGCAGGGAAATTGATGTAGATGGTACTAATCGAATAAATACATGTTGGCTAAAGAGGAGAGGAGCCTCTGTTGCTCTCTTTGATGAGAATTTTCTTTAAAAAAACAAAGGAAGGTTCTACAAAGCAGCCATAAGACCTGCTATGCTCTATGGATCAGAATGTTGGCTGTGAACCATAGACATGTGCAGAGAATGATAGCAGCAGAAATGAAAATGCTATGGTGGATGTGTGGACACACACACAAGTCAAGATCGTATTCCGGATGATGCAATCAGAAGGAAAGTTGATGTAGCTTCGGTCAATGATGAAATGTGAAAAAACTGCTTAAGATGGTTTGGTCATTTGGAAAGGAGGTCAACTGATGCACATGTTAGGAGATGCGTGTTTTAGGGTGTTGAGCTGGGTACGAGAGGGTGAGGACGACCAGAGAGTTGTTGGAATGAGACTATAAGAAAGGATCTTAGTTTTTTGGATATAAGCCCGAGATTGAACCAAGATATATTTGAATGAAGGTAAGGAATCCATGTAGCCGACCCTACTTAATAATGGGAAAGGATTTATTGTTGTTGTTGCCCCCTCACACCACTTGCCACCAAACATACCACCTTCTCCTTCCTCCCACATGTCACCTCACTACCATCGCCACAATCATGTCGCCACCACCACCGATATAGTTGCCACCAACATCACCATTGGTGCCACAACCGTCAACGGTGCCACTGCCACTATCCAAATCATCACCAACGTCATCGTCACTACCGTTGCCACCCGCCACCGCCACCATTTGCACCATTGTCACCCACAACCGACATTTCCACCACCACCACAGCATCGTGCATCACCGTCTCGCTCCTCTATCCTACATCCACAATGATGCCATATGCATGTTATTGCAACCATCAAAATAAAATGGGGGTGTGGTTTTCGTATTCCTCCTTTTTTCGAAGTTTCATTTTTTAATTCTCAAAACCTATGGGTGGCAAGAAGCGTTGGACGGAAAATAGGAATGTAGTTGTCATGGCATGTGAGAGCATGGATGCTACATGGGATCGACCTTGGATTTAGATGGAGCTGTGGAAGAACCCGACGAAGTTTCTAAAGAGAGGGATGACCTAGATGTTGGTGCTAGAGATCACCTAAAGAAGTAGAAAAAGGACACCTGGAGTAGTTAGTTGTACTAGATGATTAGACAAGATGGTAAATATTCCCTTCTTCATGGCTATACCAATCTTCATCCCAGTTTGTATGTCCCGAAACACAGAAGAAATGACATGGGCGATTAAGGTCCTTACAAATTTGAGTGATAGAAAAAAGGCTGATTAGACATTAATGAACCAAAAAGAACATTGTTAAGCATGATATTGTCAGTGAAGGAGACATCCCTTTGTCCCTGAATAGTTGAAAACAACCATTTGCAAACTAGACAGTGCATCCAAGGGGGACTTGGTGTATCTAGTGTAGAAGAGTTTATTCCCTACATATATGGGTGGAGGCACATGTATCAATCAATCACTCTATTTTTGTGAAACTTTTTTAGCTGAGACGATATAGATATCTGTGTTGACAGAGGTGACGATCTCAGGAAGGTCACGCTTGTATGAGGGCATAGTGTCTCTACGATGGAGGCTATTTGGATGCTGCAACAGATCCTCAAAGTATCCCTTTTAGGAAAACTATATACTACCATCACCCTTAGTACTTACAACTCGAGCATCATGGGTTGGATAGCCTTGTTTGTTGTAGTTGTGATGAATCTCTATTTCATCACCTTTGTTCTTTCATTTTGGCCTTAAATCCTTAGATAAATGCATGCAAATAATATTAAATTGAACATATAACACTCATTATTTATACTGTAAATATTGTATAAAATCATTGATTTAATCCCAAAATAAAATAAAAAAGGAAAGAAAAGAAAAAGAATGAAGTGTCAAAGGCAGTGAGTGACCCTAAACCCTAATACTATTCATCATGATGACTTGGTCGATAAGGAATAAAGTAAGGGGGTATAAGGGCTACTAATTACACAAAAATCTTAAATTCTATTCTTCAATAAATATATTTTGAGACCCATTTTATTTCTTTATTTTTATACCTCAAATAATAAAACTCTCTATACGAAAGTTGTACATAAAAAGACAACAAAATTTATTTCATTCAAAAATAATGCACAGTGTCCCCCTGGGATACACATAATAAAAAGGCATAAAGAAAACTTCACAGACTTGTATCTTCCCCATACAAGCTAAAAATTCATCAAATTCATATTTATTATCCATAAAAATATTTTATGTATTTAATGAAGGTGGTTTCATTTAATTGGAGTTAAGATGCAAAAGTTGACTTTTGGGCCCTCATTTTGCAATATACTTGTATAGAATAATTGGTTTATTTATTCCTCATATCTTACACATTCTTAAATTTTTATAATTTTGTGAATATTTTAAAAAGTAAATAAAAATAACCATCAAAAATAAAATAAAATGATATAGTTTAATATATAGGTAAAGAATACTTATAATATACATATATATTACATATACCTATTTATTTAAGTAAATAAATAATTTCAGAAAAATAAAATAAAATAATGTCCATATGTATTTAAGTGAGTTATAAATATAAAAAATATGTATATAAAATAAAAAAATAAATAAAATCTAAAATAAAAATTAAATACAACATATATAGGTAAATATACCCATAATTATACTTGTAAAAATTAACACCTCGTAAATTAACTTATAAAATAAATAAAAATCACAATAAAATAATACATAAAGTAAGAAACATTGTCATGTTTTGACCTAAAAATAATAAAATTATTTATTATTTTAAATCTATTTAATAAGGGATTTAATCCATGTTTTCTCCTTTAGTTGCTGACGTGGTCCAATTAGATGTGGGCCTTGGTTGACCCGCCGGTCAACTAACCCCCCTACGACTGTAGCCCTGCCAAACTCAACGACAGACCTTCTTACTAAATTTTTCCCGCTTGAACCTTGCATTTTCCCGGGATGATTCCTTCGTGAAATTTGTTCCTCGATTCATTCTCTTTCACGCCCTTATCATATCTCGATCGAAGGAGCCTTGACCCTCAAGTACATCCTAGTCAAAGATCACCCTATATATATAGAAATCCCCTTTTCCATTTTGAATTTGATCTCTTTCAACCCATTTGAATCCATAATCCTCATGTCGTTGAGCTTCTTGGTGACAACATGGAGCTCACAGAGGTATCAGCGAAGAGGAAAGCGACGAGGAAGGTCTGATCCCAGTGCTACCGAGCTTGCTCCAGCGATGTTGTTCTGCTCCTTGATTCTGACCAAGTCGAGCCTTTTCCTTGTATTTTAGGTAGAATTTATCCGTAGCTATAATTTCCAGCTTTTGTTTTATGATTTAGTCAATTAAATTACTTTGAAGGTTTTATTTTAGCTCGTCAGAGCTCTCAAGCGCCGACCATCATTCTTCATTGTTCAACCTTCATTCCGACTTGCAATCATCCCCATTTCACTCCCCTTCATCTTCTCCATCTTCTTGACCCTCAAGTCACCTTGATCCCCCTCTGGATCAAGCCACCAAAGTCCCCTTATCTTCCTTTGTCGGAGACCTCTCCATCTCGCCCCATATGACTTCGACCTTCATCCATAAAGGCATAGATTGCATCGCTAGAGCACCCTCTTTCTATTTGTGCCGGAACCTCATCTGGAGGACCCCATCTGAGGGGTGTTGACTCCAAGAACAGGACCCCCAGGTCCTTTGCATTTCACGAGCTGCCAGGACCCTATCATTGGGTCCTAAACCTTTTGGAGAGCATCAACACCTGCGGATCATCATCAAGAATGAGGAGAACATCTAACCAACTTTGAAGGAGTTCAGAGGAGGAGGGTATCATGGATCGAAGCTCTATTGTAAAGATGTTCTTCCCTGTTCTTGGGGAAGAGCAATAACCGTCGGATCCTCGCCCATCTTCAGTTTTGAGGACAACTGTTGGATTAAGAACACCAATCACCGCCGGATCCGCCATCGAATCTAATACAGTCCCTCCAATGCGAACCGGTATCGAGCGATATGAACCATCCACATGGTTAACTGGAGCATGGGACCCTTTAATCAGAGCGGTCATTGGGGTAATTTTGCTTGTATACCCCTATCTTTTGTATTTACCTTTTAGTCAATAAACATTCTTATGCAGTTCAACAGATTTGCATTTCAAACCTCGACTTTGTTCTATTTGCATTTAGGTCCAATTCATGTCACCTCACATGCGCATACAAGTGAGGCGACATGACAATTTGCACCTAAATCCCTCTAGGTTTGTGTTAATGTTTGATCCAAAGAAATAATATTTTTGTAAAAATTGCAACCATGACCTGCAACTTTTTGGATATTGCAATTATACCCATGCTAGTACCTATTAAATTGAATATTTCAGGGACTTTTTCATGTTTGCCCCCGGACTTTTGTAAGGCATTCTAGAATGTGTTGAAAGTTTATTTAAATACATTTGGGTCCTTGCTAGCACAATTAATTTTATTTCTTGTAGTTTTTAAAAATAGTATCATGCATCTAACAATTATAGAAAAATTATCTTAAGCATCACTAACTATTTTAAATTAAATATACTTTTTTAAGGCCACTAAAATTATTTTCCTTTTTATAAAAAATAAAAAACAATGTATTTTCTCCTATTTGCATTTACAAATACAAAAAAAATATAAAAATATTTTGAAAAAATCATAAAAAATTATTATGTGTGTTTATTTATGTCAATTTGATTATCTGACCTTTTATTTTTCAAAATATTACCAAAAATTCCTAAAAATTTAGAAATCCAAAAACCTTATAAAAATCAGTAAAAATTCTATAAAAACCCCAAAATCTTTATTTTAGTTTAAGTTTCTTGTCTATATTATATATGAAAAATAGTTTTGATTTTTTAGATTTTTATCTATTTTTAAATTCTAAAATAATTAAGCCAATTATCATAAGTCCCTATTTTATATTTTTAATCAATTAAAAATACCTAAAAATTAGAAAAATTACAAGAAAAAATCTAATAGAAAAATTATAAAAAAGATAGAAACATATTATTTTGTGATTTTTGAGTATTTATAGATATATCTATAAAAATAAAAGCTATATTGATTATATATGTCTCTATGTACTTATGTTTTTTTTTAATATTGATATTATTATTATAAATACCTAAAATATATTTTAAAACTTTAAAAAAATAAAAAGAACCATACCTAATTGTTTTTTCCTGATATATATATATATATATATATATATTATATAGCGGAAAGAGAGCCTATTTCATGAAGTAGGTAACTTTACCTACTTCATGTCCGTTTTTGGATATATTTTTATTTTTTTAAGAAATACCACCATGGATTTTCATAGTTATATCCTCTAATATGTCATTCAAATTTCTTCAAAAATAGAGACCCATATGCCCTCCATCAAGAACATGTCGATTACAACAAATCTAAGACCATTAAAATTACGTGTTCTAGATGGAAGGCATAGGAGACTGTTTCTGACGAAATTTGAATGACATATTAGAGGGATGCAATAATGAAAATCCATGGTGATATTTCCAAAAAAAATAAAAAATTCCAAAAATGAACATAAAGTAGGTAAGGTTACCTACTTCATGAAGTAGGCTCCCTTTCCTCTATTATATATTTGTATTCTATATAATAAGTATATATTATACTTATATAAATATTTATTACAAATTAAAAGAAAAGGAAATTAAAAATCAGACAAACATAAAAAGAAAATAAAAATTATAAATAAAAAACAAAAAATATAAATTCAAAATCCAAAAAATATTAAATATTGAAAGCCCACAAAAAAATAAAAAGCCCTAAATACACCAAAATATTTATTGATTTTCTACATAGTTTATCAATTTTTATGGATATTTTCATTGCTCGTTTATGGTTTGACCCCTACACTTGCGTGCTATACACACTTATTTATATAGTATAATAATTTAAGCTTACATTATTCATTGCTTGATCATTATTATGGGTTAATTGTTGATTCATTTGATTGTTGATATCCGAGAGCTGATAGCGCAGTTGACACAGCGATTGTCGGACTCAATTTGTCAGGCACCACAAACCCTCCATGACCTGACGTTAGGATCCCTCGATGATCATCTGACTATCAAATGGCACCATTGATGAATCTCGGATTCATAACTCTAAATCTCATTTATAAAGCTCAATTCCCTAAAAATCAACAGCATATCTGCATCTATTCTGCATAATTATCATTCATGCATGTTTTCATAAAAATGGCATTTTATCCATAATTTCTGCACAAAATAAGAAGTCAAAAATCCAAGCCAGATTTGACCTGTAAATAGTCTACTTCCTGGATTTTTAACTCCTTCATGCTAACACCGCCTAACCCAAAACCACCTCCACTGTGTACATATCACTAACAAGCATAAATAAAAAATACAAAAAATCACTAACCCAAATAAGTGGACCAAAAACCCACACCCTAGTTTTAGGATTTTCGGACTAAAAGCCGCATATCTTCCCCATCCAGTGTCCGACTTGATCCTACTCACTTTTAACTAATGCACATTCAATTACCTTCAAAACAAGACCACGTTCAAGTGAATCGGAGCTCGTATGCGAAAGTTGGGTTTTGGGCTTCTTTTGTGCATTGTGTATTTTAATGGTTTTTTTATCTTACATTGTATGTACATATTTTCTTAATTAATAAAAATTCAAAAAATAGATTTAGGTGTTTTTGTTCATCTTTGATTTCTCCCTATTTTTCTGGATTTTTTATCTGATTTAAAATATAACAAAAATTATAAAACCCAAAAATCAAGGTATTCTATGTACATGGGATACCCCAAAAATTCACTTTCTACATTTGACCAATTTTGGCTTTGATGTCTTCATGAAAGTTGTAGATCTCGTCAAGACGAGCTTTTTTTGTGAGGAACTTTTTCGATCCGAGGTTATTTGCTATTTCTTTTTGATTTTACAAAATATTTTATTTTCGATTTTTCTAGTGCTGACACGTGGCAGACCCAAAGGCCGCCACGTATCAGCGATTTTTGGCATTTTAGTATTCATTTTTATAAAATAAATAAATAAAATGATAAAATAATAGCGGTCGCACGTGCGTCGCACGTGCCTCGCCCCCCTCTCTCTTGCCCCCGCCACGTGGCGCCTCTACGGCCGTTCGATCAGCGGCCGATCGAACGACTGCGGTGCTTCGTCTTCCTCCCAGCATTCCCCCCAATCTCGCACGCCGTCCCCATAACCCTCGCCGACCACAACTGCCTCCGCAACCTCCTCTGCATCTCGCGCCTCCTGCCGATCGTTCTCTCTCCTATTTAAAGGCATCCTCTCCCTCGTTCACCGCCATCCGCTGATAGCACCAAGAGGGGCGGTGGTGACAGCACCCCCTCCGTCTCCGGCGAGGTCCGACTACCTCCCTATAGTCGTCGCAGCGCCGCCCTCGGCCCTCTGCTCCAGCTCCGAGTTCTCGTCGAGCCTATAATCAACGCCATCTACGTCGAGCCAACTTCGTCGACTACCCCCATCGTCGTTCATCTTCTTCAACGACGCTACTCCGCCCCTTGGCGTCGAGCCACGATTTCGACAACCACGTTTCGTCTTCGACACCTCCGCTCGAGCCGCTACGCCTCCGCCATAGTTGATCTTCATCGCCACCGCAAGCTTCAGCGCCACCTTCATCTTCACCTCCTCCGCGACATCGGAGATCCGCCCTCAACGCCACGTCATCAACGCTCTGCCCCACACCGGTCTCCATCGTCCACGACAACCTCCGAGCTCCTCGTCTTTTTCGACAACACCAATGTCGCCCGCTACGACTGGGCCCATCAAGCTCCTCTGCCGCCATCGCAGCGCCGGGCACGGAGCCCGAGGCCCCAGCACGTACGAGGCACGTGCGTGGGGAATGTCAGCTTGCATCAGCATCCAGAGGTCACTTGCCGTACACGTGCCTCTGGGTAAATTTCAAAGCCGCCCTTAGAGAATCTCATATTTGCACTCCAGTCTAGCCATCCAAGGAGCACGTGTGCAGCACGTGCTCCCTTGGAAAAATTGCAGCATACTCCCCAGACCTTTCGGTAATTGCATTATAGTCCTGTTGCATATTCATAGTTATTTTATTTCTTTTATTTATATTGCACGTATACCCCTGTGTTCCCCAATTATTTTTGACTTTTTTTACATTATTTTATTAATCCAAAAATTGCATGATATTTATCATTTAACTCTCTACAGTTTGACATATGGTGGAAATTTTTATGATAATAGGTTAATTAATGATTAATTATTTGGTGGAAATTAGCATATTTTGCCCAATTTGTGCTCTAAAGTTCATATTTGATTAACCGTTGTTCTAAAAATCCTCGAAAATCACATACTGTAGAGTTAATTGTGTTTGAAATGGTATCCAAAAAGATTTGCATTTTCATGCATAATTTTCTCTGTAAAAATCATTTTGCATATTTTAGTATTTAATTTTTAATAGGTATTAAATCCTACGTTTTCAAGGTTTAGAATTTTTCTGAGATCCATCACCTAGTGGTAGATCTTAGATAATTTTATTTCTTGAAAATAAGTAGGTTTAATATTTATTATAATTAAATATTGAAAATCATTCTGTTTGCATTCAAAAATTCATAAAAAAATCATATTGCATCCAAAAATCCCAAAAAAATTACAGTGCATTCATTCCATCATAATTATCATCTCAGCAAAGTTTCATATTTTTCGGACATCGTTTGAACATAGTTAATATTTTAGTCTCCCTAAAATAGCCGAAATTGCATCTCGCATCCCTTATTTGCATTTAAAATTTTCAAAAAAAGACCGCCTCGAAAACCGTACACGAATCTTGATCATAGACATAATTCTAGGTTGTTCCTTTGCCTCTTTGTGATCGACCTTGGGACTTGCCCAAGTAAAATAAACATAAAACCACTTAGTTAAATTTGACAAATAATTTTTGTGGTTATTTCTTGACTGATTCCGATCGCCGCCTACAACGAACGACATTTTATTCTTTAAGTACGAACAAAGATAAAAACAACTCCTTAACTCGACGTTTTTCGGACCCATCAAATGGTGCCGTTGTCGGGGAGGCAAACGGCTTAGTTTTGTGTTTTGAAATTTCTCGTTCGGTTTTCAGCATTAGGGTAGTCTGACCCCCGAATCGTTCATTGTAAATCCCATTGATTTTCCTGCATTTATTTTTCTTATCTTTTATTACTTTTGAGTCACTCTCTGACATCTTCTCTCTTATTTTTCTTGCGAGGTACCCGACGTACGTGGAGCAGTTTTCAAGAAATCGACGCTTCTTCACGGACATCCGTAAAGCTGCAATTAAACTAAGATCGAGTCGAGTCGTGAGAGAGCGTAGAGTCTAGGTTTTAAATTTCTGCAATTTTATTTACTTACTCATTTACAGCGGTGTCCGTTTGGACTCTCGCGCATGTAAAAAAAGACCTTGAATTTTTATGTGGTGTGTCGTGGCCTGTTTCACTCTCCGGTGAAGGTAGGGCCCGACTTGAGTGGCGATTAGGATAGATCTGCACATACGGCTCTTAGAGCATTTATATTTTTGCTTGTGCTCGTAGGATCTAAGGCCACACTCACTTTAATTGAGACGCACATTAGATCGTTCAACTTAGCCAAAATTTAACTCAATTCTTTCCCGCTAATAGAACTTTCTGCCTAGGTGCAGTTTTCATCGGCTTGCATGCATTTAGAATAATTTCAATTCTGTATTGCATCCCACATGGAGATTGCAAGGAAGCACTGTAAGTTTTCTAACTGAGCATACATCATTGTTTTCACGTGCATCAGCTTTTTCCGAACTTCTTCCTCTTGTTTTATCACATAATTTTAAAGGAAATTGGGACTGGACGGTAGACGTGTATTTGTGCTCATATAATTCTTCAGTGATCACCTCATTAAAATTGGGAATGCTAAATATAGTCGATTTTAAGAACCCATAAAATCAAGAATTTTTGCGGGAAAGCAACCCCGACCTTGGATGATTTTATTTTTCTGAGTGAGCGAGAGACGACACTTAAGGTTAGACCCAAGCTCCGACACCTAATAAGCTCGCTAAATTTTTGCCAAGATTGATTTATCACCAACTAAAATTGAAAAGATAATAGCCGAACTCTTACGGCTTCATTGTGTGAGTTGGTGAACCCGGAGTTTGATTTGTTTTTGCATTGGTGTGCGTGAACCGATACCTAAGAGATCGAAAGCCGTACATTTGATAAAAATTCTCTTCCCGTGTGATCATCTCTCTCCTCTCTTGATTTAACCCTCATCATGGAACTCTCATACAAAAACTCTTACAAACCCAACCCCTCATTCCTTTCAAATCTTTCAGAAATGACCGAGAATTCATCAGAACTGTACTATGAAAACGAATTTGTATCGGTTAGACCCAAAACACCTCCTCCAACTTCAACAAGAGACTCTCAAACACCAACATTCTCCACAAAACCGATTTGCTTCATCAATGACAATCCCTTTTTTCGGACCTAACAAATCCACAATCACCTGAGGTCTCCACTTCTTCGTATATCAATCCTCTCTACACCGGTTATACAATTGATCCTTCTTATTAGGTGGATGTCAATCCATCATTCATGGGAGATGATAACCACATGATTGAACTCAACACTTCTCCATATCTCCTGTCATCCCCGCCAGTGAACACCAATGAACAACCATTATCCTGGATTGATCATGACAACCCCCTTTTCAGACATGACAATCATATAGAGGACTGGACTGAATACATAAAAACACAGGAACCCTGTATGCTGACTACACCATATGAAGATCTGACCACTCAGAAACCGGATAAACTCCACATGTCTGGATCATATGAGCAGCCGCCTTCCATAATTATTGAGGAGATAATTCCAGAAAATAATGATCATATATTGGATATTCCAAGAAACTCCTCTTCTAGCACATATAGGAAAATGGAAGATGAAATTATTGAATCACAAGAACACACATCGTCTGCTCCCATAAGTGATCAGGAACAAATTTTTGAGGATGATATCTCGAGGATAAATAACAGATTCGAATCAATGGAGGATAAATGGCAAAAATTCACCGACCGATTAATCTCCTTCTATGGTGGCTCGGACATAAAAATGGATGAGGAAATGATTGGATCTGAGATTGAAAATTTTGAGGATATTCAGGAACCTAGGGACGATTCTGACAATATCACTTCCGCGTATTCTTCCCCTAGAGATGACTATGCCACTGACTCTCACTCTGAACACCCGAACCTCTGTTCATCTGAGGAACACACCACACCCCCACACCAAACAGAAAATACCAAAAAATGGAAATTTTTGAAAACCACAAAAAAATTGAAAATCCAGAAAATTTCATAAAAGTTAAGATTGAAGACGATCTGAGGAATTTGGATCCGACTGTACGGGAAGCAATGGAAAAACGTTTGATGTTTGAACTTCCCTTTATACAGGCCATTGAACATTTCCCCGACCTTACAAGATTTATAATGGCTAAATTAATGAACAAAAAGTCGGGTAGGATACGAACAAAGACTGAAAGACATCATGGCCTCCTCCTTGGTGTTGAGGAGCAAAACCAAGAGCCGCATAGTGAAGCGGTTACCCAGATTTGATTGCGACATCAAAGACACAATTTTCACCCATGCTCAGATTGATGACGATTCACCAATCAATATCCTCCCGACCTCTATCTTTCACGAACTCAAACTCGGACCGATTGGGAAGATACGAGAGATTATTCAATTAGCAGACCGATTGATAAAGCGGCCGAGGGGAACTATTTCTGTCATCATAAAATTCCAAGGTGCTCCTCTCAAAGTAGAATTCACGATCATTGATATTGAGCATCAAGGAGAATTCACTCAGTCTCCAATCATTCTTAGAAAGCCGTTCTTAGCATTGGCTAAGGCAATTATTGATTGTGAGACCCGAGAAATCAATTTTAAGGCATTTGAAGCACTTAGATCGGACCATGTCTTTGAGGAACCACGATCTTCTGAGGAAACCCATGAAGTCCCCGACAGCCGCAACCATGAAGAGGTAGAAGAGCCCTACCCCAATGCAATACTTTTAGATAGCGGTTGTTGATGAGACTATTGGTTTAGAGACTCCCCCCCCCCCGTATTTCAATTCCTGGGGATCTCAAAATAGACAAATGCTTCGTCTATGATCCTGAGACTTATACATGGTCGCACCCTGGAGCAACATTCTCTGATTACCTGGACCAAATCATCCCAAATTGAGAGTGTACCAACATTCAGGAGACTAAGAACAAGCACACATGCCGAGCACCGACCAAGGAGAATTCCAATGGCTATTCATCTGGATACTCAAGTGAACCGACACCTTCACGAAGAAATAAAAAGAGAGTCACCTTTGACCTTTCGGAAGAGGAATCAGCTAACGATCCCTCATCAGGTCCGGAAAAGGTAGTCTATATGAGTGAAGTATGTTCGGCATCTCTAAAGCCATATCTTCGTGAGGATCCAAAATTCAATTCTCGTTGGACAAGTCCCATTCCTAACTACTACTCATACAAAGCTGATGCTCATGTCCTCTTCAAGTACACTTGAATTATTTCATACAAGCTGACTGAGACCAGTGCTTATGAGTATTCATCCGAGGACAAACCGATTAACATCAAGAAGGAACGAATTCTGAGGAAACAACTGAAGAAACAAAAAGACATGAATACTTGGAGTATGTCCACTTTCAAATACTACTCCTCCGAGGATAATTCCGATGATGGATATCTTTCATCCGACTCAAACACTTCATCCACTATCCATCACGATTTTCCTGAGGATGACACTGACAATAGTTGGGAATCATATGCTTCATCTCCATCTCATCATTATGATCTCCCACTGCAAGCTCATAAGAAGATCAGTCGAAAACCACCTTAATCATCGACTACCCACCCTCCCTCCCGACCACATCGATCCCCTTGTACAGCTTCTTCCTCCACTTAGGCCAAGGACTAAGTATAGGGGGGACCGATGCCATATGTATATACCATTTCTCTCATCACAATTTTTCATCTCGATCGCTCCATCTCCACCCTTCTATACTTAGGCTGACCAGAGCCTAAGTATAGAGGGAACCGACACCCACCTGTATATACTCTCTTCATCCACATATCCCGACCGCTTCATTTTCCACTCTTCTCCTATACTTAGACTGTTCACATTCTAAGTATACGGGGGTGGACCATTGTATATAAATTTCTAACTCTCTTACGCTTAGCCCGAGCTATGTCTTCATTACGCTTCTTGTGCTCTAAGGACACATCACTCGCTAAGTATAGGGGGTCTGTATATACTTTGTATATATTTTACCCATATCTCGTACTTTCACGTAAGTCTATATGTATTTACAAGGTGGGTATTTGTAAAAAAATGATTTTGCTACTAACACTGACTTTGCCCAAAAATTTTCTGAAAATGGCTTCTTATTAATTATTGCATTGACCCAAAAAAGAATCCCTTGCATAAAAAGAAAAAAATATGTCTGCATTTCACACACCTGCACTTCATCCAGCATCGCATTCATCTGCATCTGTGAAAAGTCATTGGGTTCTCAACCGAATTGTGAGCAGAAACCGAGAGTGGTCTGGACTTGGCCTTAATCCACCTAATTTTCAGAGGAACTTCACCGAGAAATACGATTTTAAGAACTTCAGATCTTTTGACTTAATTCTTTAAGTTCCACATGACAATGTGCAGCGTTTGACTCTTAGTGTCTAACCTGGTCTCTTCATTCTGGGTACAACTCTGGAATAGGGAATTAATTTGTACTCTATCACTATGCACTTAGCTCAAC
Source organism: Ottelia alismoides (assembly GCA_037367405.1). Taxonomy (NCBI): domain Eukaryota; kingdom Viridiplantae; phylum Streptophyta; class Magnoliopsida; order Alismatales; family Hydrocharitaceae; genus Ottelia; species Ottelia alismoides. Next base: position 10,209 of record JAZKJV010010685.1, on the reverse strand, counting down.
TCAAATGGGATGTTGGAAGACAGTGTGAATCTCTTTTCTGGTAGCGTGGAAATCTAAAGACTGGAGTACGGGTTGAAATAAAGCTTCGGAAAAGGGATGGACGGCTGGGCACATTTTTTTCTAAGACCCCAAAAAAATATACGGAATAAAAAGATTCTATATCCGTAGGGGCACAACAAGATCCAAGCAGAACCACCAAAAATTCCAAATACAAAAGAAGCATTACCAAATAAAATCTGATCAAAAAGGTCCAAGCTTCAAGAAAACCTGCAGATCTTGGTGGAGACTCGGCTACACTGGCCATCTTCACAAGGAGAGGTGACTACACTGGCCACCCTCCAGTTCTTTTCCCCTTCTTCTAACTTCTCCCCCATTTCGATTGTGAACACAATACGACAGACCTTAGAAGGAAATACCTAACTCCCCGAGGACGAGTTACTGGAAAGGAGAGGAGCATGGTAGTCCGGTATTCTGGATGGGAAGAGCTAAAATCTTTCATACACATGAGTCGGTTGTTCAATGTTCATAGGGTATACTTTGGAAGAGGATTGATCTAAGATGACTTCTGGGCCGAAACAGTGACAATGATGTGTAGAACTTGAGGGCTATTGATTTTAAAATTCTAAGTCTCACAGAAGTTCCGACACATAAACAATCCAAAGGTCGAGTTTAGTTTCACTTTCACCTTCAGTTCATGGTCTTGGTATGGAACCCAATCTCATTTCACCTCATGGCATTTCTTTTTGATGCTCAGGGACGAGCATGGTTTAAGTATAGGGGGATGATGAATCTCAGATTCACCACTCTAAATCTCATTTATTGAGCTCAATTCCCTAAAAATCAACATCATATCTGCATCTATTCTGCATAATTAGCATTTATGCATGTTTTCATAAAAATGGCATTTTATCCATAATTTCTGCACAAAATAAGAAGTCAAAAATCCAAGCCATATTTGACCTATAAATAGTCTAACTTCCCGGATTTTTAACTCCTTCATGCTAACACCGCCTAACCCAAAACCACCTCCACTGTGTATATATCACTAACAAGAATAAATAAAAATACAAAAAATCACTAACCCAAATAAGTGGACCAAAAACCCAAACCCTAGTTTCAGGATTTTCGGACTAAAAGCCACATATCTTCCCCATCCAGTGTCTGATTTGATCCTACTTACTTTTTAACTAATGCACATTCAATTACCTTCAAAACAAGACCAAGTTCAAGTGAATCGAAGCTCGTATGTGAAAGTTGGGTTTTGGGCCTCTTTTATGCATTGTGTATTTTAGCGGTTTTTTATCTTACATTGTATGTACATATTTTCTTAATTAATAAAAATAAAAAAAGATTTAGGTGTCTTTATTCATCTTTGATTTCTCCCTATTTTTTCTGGATTTCTTATCTGATTTAAAAAATAACAAAAAATTATAAAACCCAAAAATCAAGGTATTTTATGTACATGGGATACCCCAAAATTCACTTTCTACATTTGACCAATTTTGGTTTTGTGTCTTCATGAAAGTGTAGATCTCGTCGAGACGAGCTTTTTTTGTGAGGAACTTTTTCGATACGAGGTTATTTGCTATTTCTTTTTGATTTTACAAAATATTTTATTTTCGATTTTTCTGGTGCTGACACGTGGCAGACCCAGAGGCCGCCACGTGTCAACGGTTTTTGGCATTTTATTATTCATTTTTATAAAATAAATAAATAAATAAATAAAATAATAGCGGTCGCACGTGTGTCGCGCGTGCCTTGCCCCCCTCTCTCTTGCCTTCGCCACGTGGTGCCTCACGGCCGTTCGATCAGCGGCCGATCGAACGGCCGCGGTTCTTCGTCTTCCTCCCAGCGTTCCCCCCCAATCTCGCACGCCGCCCCCGTAACCCTCGCCGACCACAACTACCTCTGCAACCTCCTCCGCATCTCGCGCCACTTGTCGATCGTTCTCTCTCCTATTTAAAGGCATCCTCGCCCTCGTTCACCGCCATCCGCCGATAGCACAAAGAGGGGAGGTGGTGACAACACCCCCTCCGTCTCCGGTGAGGTCCGGCTACCTCCCTATAGCCGTCGCAACGCCGCCCTCGGCCCTCAGCTCCAGCTCCGAGTTCTCGTTGAGCCTATTATCAATGCCATCTACGTCGAGCCAACTCCACCGACTACCCCCGTCGCCGTTCATCTTCTTCAACGACGCTACTCCGCCCCTTGGCATCGAGCCATGACTTCGACAACCACGTTTCGTCTTCGACACCTCCGCCCGAGCCGCTACGCCTCCGCCACAGTTGATCTTCATCGCCACCGCAAGCTTCAGCGCCACCTTCATCTTCACCTCCTCCGCGACATCGGAGATCTGCCCTCAGCGCCACATCATCGACGCTTCGCCCCACACCGGTCTCCACCGTCCACGACAACCTCCGAGCTCCTCGTCTTCTTCGACAACACTAACGCCGACCGCTATGGCCGGGCCCATCAAGCTCCTCCGTCACCATCGCAACGCCGGGCACGGAGCCTGAGGCCCCAGTACGTGCGAGGCACGTGTGTGGGGAACGTCAGCTTGCATCATCATCCAGAGGTCACGTGACGTGCACGTGCCTCTGGGTAAATTTCAAAGCCACCCTTGGAGAATCTCATATTCGCACTCCAGTCTAACCGTCCAAGGAGCACGTGTGCAGCACGTGCTCCCTTGGAAAAATTGCAGCATACCCCCCAGACCTTTCGGTAATTGCATTATAGTAATGTTGCATTTTCATAGTTATTTTATTTCTTTTATTTATGTTGCATGTATACCCCTGTGTTCCCCAGTTATTTTTGACTCTTCTTTACATTATTTTATTAATCCAAAAATTGCATGATGTTCATCATTTAACTCGCTACAATTTGACATGGTGAAAAATTTTATGATCATTGGTTAAATAATAATTAATTATTTGGTGGAAATTAGCATATTTTGCCGAATTTGCGCTCTAAAATTCATATTTGATTAACTGTTGTTCTAAAAATCCTCGAAAAATCACATAGTGTAGAGTTAATTGGTTTGAAATGATGCCCAAAAAGATTTGCATTTGCATGCATAATTTGCTATGTAAAAATCATTTTGCATATTTTAGTATTTAATTTTTAATAGGTATTAAATCCCACATTTTTGAGGTTTAGAATTTTTCTGAGATCCATCACCTAGTGATAGATCTTAGATAATTTTATTTCTTGAAAATAAGTAGATTTAATATTTATTATAATTAAATATTGAAAATCATTCTGTTTGCATTCAAAAATTCATAAAAAAATCATATTGCATCCAAAAATCCCAAAAAAAATACAATGCCATTCATTCCATCATATTTATCATCTCAGCCAAGTTTCATATTTTTCGGACATCGTTTGAACATAGTTGATATTTTAGTCCATAAGATAGCCAAAATTGCATCTCGCATCCTTTATTTGCATTTAAAAATTTCAAAAAAAGGCCTTCTCGAAAATCATACATGAATCTTGATAGACATAATTCTAGGTTGTTCTTTTGCCTCTTTGTGATCGACCTTGGGACTTGCCCAAGTGAAATAAACATAAAACCACTTAATTAAATTTGACAAATAATTTTTGTGGTTATTTCTTGACTGATTCCGATCGCCACCTACAACGAACGACATTTTATTCTTTAAGCACGAACAAAGATAAAAACAACTCCTTAACTCGGCGTTTTCGGACCCGTCAACCATTGTTGGGGAGCAACACTTAGGATAGACTTTGTGTCTATTTTTTATTTATCATTTTCTGCTTTCTTTTCCTCTATTCAAATAATTGTTTATATATTCTAATACATCTTTCTTTGTTGAATTTCTTACGAGGGACCATGTGGTAAATGAGACTTCTTAGGAAGCATGTGCACCTGACCTACGAGGAGATTGGCTCTTCTTCCTTTGAGCTAACTACAGAGAGAGAGCAGATATTAGTATAGATTTTTTCTTTTGTTTTTATGAGAAGGAGACAATCATTTTATTTCTTATTATTAATTTATAATAATACAAGTCGACACTTGAACTCTCGAGCCTATTTACCAAGTGTTTATTCACTTGGGGGCCATCGGATTTTTCGCATTTTCATCGCTTTCTACACTTTTGTTCTCCCTATTTTCCTCTTATTTTCCTTTATTTCTCACAATTCATGCTTTCCGCCTTTATTTTTATTTATTTTCTATGATCAGCTCATAGATTTATAGGATTGTTTGATCGAGTAAACTAGGACCAAACACCTAATACTTGCATGCTCCTATAGTCTACATTTGGATCTAGCTCAAACGCAATTAGTGCTTCACGCTAATAACAATTCCTGCTTAGTATGATTTCACCGCTTTGTAGATCATATAGATTAGGTTTAAAATTCTTATTTTGCATCCCGCTTGGAGAGAGACCGGGAAGTACTGTAAGTCCTCTATCTGCGCATTCATCATTTTGACATAATGGTAAGATTTCCATCCTAGTGTCGCCTTGCATTGCTTTATGGCAATCTCCTTCTATTTTTTATTACTTAGGTTAAAAGAAAACTCCAAAAAAATTATTAGGCGATTATTTTTGAAAAATACTTAAAAAAGGTGAAAATCCCAAAATTAAAATAAGGGGACTACTAATAAACTTTGATCCTAATTAAAATATATAATGGACATCATTGTTTGGGGTTCACAAAGCTCAAATTGTATTCAGGTACATTCCAAATAGAGCGAGGCATGACCCTCAAGGAATAGAGACAAAAATCCGATCTGTGGATGCCTCGATTATCACTTGGGATCGGTGAAGTATTGGTGCTTCTATCATACATTGGCAAGTAGGGCCTTGTCGACGATTGTGTTCTCGCCTTGTATAGGACACCCAACTTGGTCTGAAGTAATATCATAGGCCACATCCTCACTGGTTTGTCTGTCTCATCGTCTTGTGTCTGAGTACCTTATTTTTGAGTGAAGTAATGATTTAACATATTGGCTTCCTCTCTTATTCTTTGGTTAAGTAGCCCCCAGACCCGATATTGAAGATCTTAAAAAGTGCAGAACACATGATACAAAGGAAGTGGAAGAAGTACGGGATACTTTTCTACCAATACTCACTTTCTTATGGGACTAGCCAGTAAGGACCGTGACGATATTGCCTGAAACAACAATAAAATTAAAAAGATAGAAAATACTCGATCCATCACGGCTTCACATGTGTTGAGTTGGTGAAACCAATTTTGTTGAGTTAGCGATTTCGCCCTGGCCAGTTCCTAATTTTTAGGTTTGTGGTTTGGTTGATGGGGGGATTGGGTTCTTCCTGGCTATTATTTGGTCAAAAGATCAATGGTCAGTTCCATTTCACATGAGTGTGTGAATCATTATATACATGAAATAGTTATAGAAATGTAATCGAAAACCTATCCAATCAAATTACATGTCCAATTTTCACCTCCCACTTTCCTTTCAGGTGCCTGTTATAATGAAACAGTTGTTTATGACATATTAGACGAAATAATATATTTGTGATATGAACTCATTAACATGTGAGAAAAATGAGGCTGCCCAGGGGCAACCAAGGGGCTTCCACCGTCCCATTTTTCGGTTAATTTTTTTTATTTTTTAAAGAAAATACTGGCATATTTTCATCACTATATCCCTCTAATACGTCATTCCAATTTTATTAGAAACAGAGACTCATATACCCTCCATCTAGAACAGGTAATTTTAACGGTCTTATAATTACTGTAATCGACATGCTCTAGATGGAGGATATAAGAGTTTTTATTTTGACGAAATTGGAATGACATATTAGAGGAATATAGTAATGAAAATATATTGTGATATTTTCCAAAGAAATAAAAAATTAGCTGAAAAATGAGGCGGGGTAACCTTATTTTTCTCTTAACATATTTTTGGTATATTAGCAACAAATAACATATTATATTTAAGGAATACATGATAAGTCATCGAAATACATTAGGGATAGATGGATCAAGTATGGCGCTTGTAATATAACATGTGAAATCATAAATTGTGCAATGTAGCATAAATATAGTTTAAGTGGGTAGATTAGAACTTTGCAGGGTGGGTGAGAATTGGAGGTGGGTGAAATTATAGCATGTGAACTTTTAAATAGAACGAATGAAAAATTATAAAGTGGAAGAACAATATGACATGTCTATGAAGTATAGCACATAAAGGAGAAATATGAAAATATAGCAATAGAGGAATCAAGTTGTGTCCCTCTGAGATATGAAATATCAATTATGCTCCTCTTTTTTTGGTATTAGTTGTGGCCTTATCTTTTTACAAAATTCACAGTTATGCCTTTTGTAATACCAGATATGCCCCTACTTTACCTTGACAAAAGGACGGAACTGCGAATTTTGTAAGAAAATATGTGCACAACTGATATTCCAAAAAAAAAGAGGGCCATACTTAATATTGCAATATCTCGGAGAGACACAACTAATAAAAACCCAAACTAAAAATACATATATCAACTAATTAGCGGATATAAGATAACAAGTAGACTATAACAATTAACATACATACATACATATAATAGCAAATGAAACACAAAAATTCGGATAAAGAGATACAAGACTTGTTTTTATTTCAAAGTAATGAGGAAACTATATATGAAAACAAAAAATTTAAATGAAGAACCAAATAAATCTATGATTAAAAAAACACGAGACATTACATAGCATGCATATGGTAGGTAAAACATATGGCATGTAATCGATTAACAAAAACAAGAATACCGAATCCACAAAAACTAGTAGTTAACAAGAATGCATGTTGAACATAATTCAAGTGTTAGGGGGGAACGGAAAATATAGGAGAACCTATTATTAGTTCAAAAAAAAAGATCCACTAATTTTTTTTGGAAATTTAAGTGTCTAATTTTGGATCCACTAACAGATGTCTAATTTTGGAAATTTCATAGCCATGACTAGGGCGGAGCATTGGGCCGAGATGATCCGAATCCGACCCTAACCCGACTTGCAAAAGCTCGGGCTCGACCTGAACTCGATGTACAAATGGGTTGGGCCCGGCCGATCAGGCCCTCATATTTCAAAAATATCACGCTCTGGCCCGATTGGGCATGGGCCATCATATTTCAAAATATCACACTCATGCCACATGCTACCAACTTTTAATAGTTTATAGTCTGATAAACTTTTGTCATATGTTATTAATAAATTAAATTCCATCAGTATTCGATCACAAGGAAAAGAATTCTACAAAATCTTTCCAGATTTCAACAATCCGCATGCAACAATCCATGCATAAATCATATTATAATCAAATTGAGGAACATAAATTTATAGTTACAATACATCCAATATTTCTTTCATCCATAAATAGCAATATTATATCATAATAATACATCCAATATTCATGTATTATGGATGGATTATATCATAACAATAAATTGGAATCAAAATGCAACTTCATGGAACCAAAATGAGTACGGGTTGAGTCCAACTCGAACCTGAGCCCTATCCCCGCAGGCCTTGGATCGGGCATGTGTCCTCGATTTGCTAAAAAAATGGGCCTCGACCCAACCCAAGGGCCAAGGCTCGCGGAAAATTGACGGGCTCGAGCCGAACTTTCCTGGATTGGCTCGAGTCGAGCACAATGCTCCACCTTAGCCAAGAAAAGATACACTTTTGCATGTCATGCCTTTAAAAAAGTTATAATTAATTCATGGATGATGAATTCGTAAATAAAATTCAGAGTTGCAATATATATGGTTGCATTAGCAAATCTCTCTCGGTTTTTGCTTCGGATTGATACCTTGAGAATGTCATAGCGAATAAAGATGCAAGTTAAGAAGAAGAAAATGCCATTAATCATCTAAAAAATGAGGAGCACAATCACATGAAAATTGAACGTTCCTTTCTCCACACTTTAGATATACTTGTTGAACATTTTGGTATCTTAATGAGCAAGAGAAAGAGATACATACTATGGCAAGATGTGCATGCTATATTGTGGTTCGGTTGTATCGACATGTTTTGTAGAAGAATATCAACTTAGGCATTGATGACTTGTTATATTTGTATAAAATTACAATTAATTTTATAATATATAGCATTGATAACCTTATATTTGTCAGCGAGGAATTGAATCCACCTGAAGTGAACATTATAATTGGTTCAACGATTCACAAAGATGCAATAGCGCATTAATCAAATCTACTTGAAACAAACATTTTAATTAGGTTCAACGATTGAGAAAGATGCAATGATGCATAAAATGGATACTTTCGATTTCTACCCACCCTCAAGACAACACATTAAATCTACCCATCGTGAGTTGGCTCTCCAAGAAACCTCATGTCAATATTATTGCCAAGCTATCAAGGGTCTCATTCTTCGCTAGGAATCCCCCACTTCTTTGGAAGGGGCGAGGGGTTGTATTACACTCGGTTCAAAGTAGTGTGACAGTGGAAAGTAGCTTCGCATAGAGAGAAGGGGATCATAGAATGAGAAGTTTTGAGTCATGGTTTTACACTTATGTTGTTTCCCCATTAAAATCGATGTGTGCTCGTGGTTAGCATTTCTCTCACTTTGTCATTAAAGCTTGTAAATTTTTAATTTAAAGTTTTTGGATGACCACAATCCCCCCCCCCCCCCCCCCAACCTCTTTATACGGAGCTCAGGTGTGTCCAGGGTAGACCTTGTCAATGGGTTGGGGGCCCGTCGGCCCAACCCTCTCATGACGGAGCTTGGGCCAAGACATTTCATGAATGGGTTGGCCCGACCTGTTCTTTGGCTCGTTCCTCAACTGAGCGGGCTGTGGACATGTGTCACAAAACCCAACCCAACCCGCAAATATAAAAATATATATTTAAAAATTACACTTTGCATACATTTAATATAATACACTTCAGTTTTTATTTTACATTATCAATATTATATCATTTTTATAGTTTACATGTCAAGTAACAAATATTATGGTAACTTAGATTTGCAATGATTAAATGATATTCAAAAAACTTATTAATCTCTATAAATTATATTAAAAAAGAAAAAATACTTTACATTCGACCCATAGGCCGGCCCGGCTCTGCTCAAGCCAGACATGGGTTGGGCTTGAGCCTTGAGCCCATGGGACGGGATAGGCCAGGCCCTGGACAGAGGGTTTTAGAACCCTGAGCGGTTCGGCTCGACCCGCACTTTGGTCAGGTATTGTCTAGGGCTAGAGGTTTGAGGTGGGAAACATGAAATGCAATTGATATGTGGTATTAAGATGAGGGAGTAGAGCCATGTAAATCGACTGCGGTGCATCTTTGAAAGAAAAAAAATCAAATACTAGCAATGGTCAGAAATTTTTTCAATGTTTATAATTGATAAATAACCTCCAAAAATTCCACAAAAATATCACAATAAAGAGTAAAGTGAGGCTACAAGTGGCTATTTTTCCTTTTCATAGATATTGCAAATTGCCTTCAAGAAAAATTACACAAGCATTCCACAAATTAATTAAGAGAGCCCGTAAAAATAAATATTTTCTCCTGAGACAAGTTAAATGATTTTGTTGATGTTTAAAAGTGATTGACGTTGAAGGTATCATTTGGAATCACATTGTGGGCCTTAGCAAAAAAAAATCTTAAAACAAATTAGTTTGAGGTCAATGATATGGCTAATAGCGAATTCATCGAACCAGGTAGAGGAAAGTCCATTTTCAGATTACTCCAAAGGATCGAGCTAAGGTCATTGTTCTTTTTGGAGATCAAAACTCCTTAAGCTCTTTCAATTTTAGAAGCACGTGGGTATTAAGAAATTAGTCATCATTATAAAGGTTGATATCAACAATTAATAAGAATGTTGATTGACTAGATTTAAACTTGAATTTCAATACCAAAATATGAAAGATAAGTACAATAAGATAATCAAGATTCCAAATAATAGTAGTATATACAAGATAAAAGTTACATATAGCAAAAATTAGTTATCGATAATTCAAAGTAACAAAGATTTATACAAGTCAAATAAGTTTAAGTTTTCAAAAATCATAATTAAAAGAGAAAGGTACGACAAGGAAAAAATCCTTTATCGACATATATCTATGCTAATAGTGTTGATGTATGTAGGATGCATTCAGGGAGTATCCAATTCGTGTCTGTCCATTACAAATTTGGGCACTAACTGAGTTAAAATGGATAGAAATATGAACACATTTTGGTGTCGAGTTAGTATTTATGCCAATATCCA
>JAZKJV010010684.1:0-90504 GCA_037367405.1 Ottelia alismoides | reverse complement strand
TCCACTGGGTGGTGCTGAGAAAACTTTTGCAGCGTGCGGACCGCAACGCCCGACGCCAGGGCATTGGGTTCCACGGTTTTGCGGGGGGCAGTGGTGAGCAAGGCCCGGCAATAGGCGTCCAGATGCGACGTGGTGCGACCCTGATTGCAAAAGCCGTGATACGAACGCAAGTAGGCGGTAAAAGCGGGTCCGAGATCGCGAATCTGCTCATCTGTCATGGGGTTCCCTCCCGATACCTACTCTATCGGCTTTCCAGAACAGGCGCTGTAGTGCTAGTTGCAGAATTATCTGTATATCGCCGAATTGACATTATCATCTGTTCGGCTCTTGTTCGTTTTACGGCCGCCTTGGAGCTGCAAATTGAAGCGATGGTAGTTGGGTCATACCGCGATAAAGCCGACCTGTTGTCGCTTCAGAGTAATCGATCGAAGTTGGTCCAAAGTGGCGACGTAAATCAACAAGTCCCATAGGTATACCATCGATAGCCCAGATGGTGTCACCCTTTTGAAGACTGACAGGTCCTTGATTCCCAAACCAGAGCGAGGCTGCTGGCGAATTAGCTACCGGCTTACGGGTCAAACTAGCGCCAATAGACCCGTCACGAAGCTGAATAATCGTCACATACGCACCCAGTTCTGCAAGGTGCATCTCTGGTTGAGCAGCAGGTGCTACAACTGGGGCCATCGCAGGCTGCTGTTGAACTGGTGGTGCTGCAAAGAGCGGCTTTTGCATCGGTACCCACTGTTCGGACTCAACTTGCCGAACCAACGGTTCAACAGCGAGTGATGGTGCCCGAACTGGCCCACGATTGTCTGGTGGTAGAGGTATCTGATTGGCTGAACCCGGTCGATACTGAGCATTCCAATTGAATTGCTGAGATCCAAGCGACGGATTGCGGCTACCAGGGATCGGTGGAAATGTCGTAGGCAGTCCGGGCTTGAAACCTTCTGGCCCAGTTCCAGGAGTAGGTGTCGGCAGACGCATCACAGGAATGAGGCCGTTATCAGATTTAACAAGTTTGCTTCGTCCGCTCTAAACCTAACTCGGCATCGTAAAGCGATGCCAGAACGAATTCAAGCTCCTTGCTTTCTTCTGTCGGACCGGCGTTTGCAAAGGCCGAAATCGGAGTGCTGATCCCTGTAACTTCAAAACAGCCACTCGTGCGGCAAAGTTCAAAATAGTAGGCATGCACTACATTTCGGACTGGCTCAAAATAGACACGAAACGTAATCAAACACCCGTCTTTTTCGTCACGGTAAAGTGCTGGCCACGATCCAGGTCCAATTTCAGCTTCTCCAGGCCGGTTTGCACGTGCGCCAGGGGAAACTGGCATAATTTTGAGTACATCAGAGAACACCGACCCGAGTTCTTGCTCAAATTCGAATAGATCCCTACTTCGATCTTGAGGTAATACGGGTAATCGTCGTGTGTAAATTCGAGCTTTGTTCAAACTGTACTTGCGAGAGATCGACAGCGTGTAGGCACCGGTATCTTCTTCGAGACGCTCTGTGAGCAAATATCCTTCAGGAACTAGAAAGCCACAACGTGAAGTAGCGCTTGTGACATGATTAATTTTCTTTGTACTGTGGCCAATTGTACTATCAACCATCATTTGCGAGTAAGCATCAGCCTCTTTAATGTTTACCTTAAAGAATTTATCAAACACCTGATTTGCAGGAATTTGACCGAGAACTAGGGGAGCATCAATTTGCAGAAATTTTGTGTATGCGTTTCCTGTGACACGATCTAGACTAAATCTCTCATAATCGAACAAATCACCAAGAAAATCGTTTTTATCCAGATTCATCGTCACACGAACTGCTTTCCTAATTTCTTTGAGATGTCGTGATGAAGTGCAGTAACCAATCGAGGATTTACCATTCCAGCCTGCGATGTATACGCCAATCACCTGATCCTGCAAATCTACTAAAGCAGACCCGCTTGATCCCATCTCGCCGACTACTCCAACTTCAAAGCATTCCGCTTCTGGATCGAATTTCAAGTCAGAGTCTCGGATCCCTACCTCTTTACCCTTAATCGTACCGTGTCGTTCGGCTGATACTTTAGTTTTGAGTGGGCCGATGCCGCGCGCATACCCAATCACCTTGAGCTTTTTTTCATCAGCTCCGAGGTCGGTTGAGCGAATATTCAGTGGATTGAGATTAGGCGGCGCGTCCTTGTTCAATCGGAGCAGGGCGAGGTCGTGTCCTTCATCGATGTAGACTTCGGTCACGATTGCCCACTGTGTTTGTGAGAAGTCCACCCGGATTGCGTCGGCATATTTCACGACATGGGCACACGTGACCATCCATTGTTTGGTCTTGTCCCCGCCATCAATCAGAAAGGCTGTTCCAATTTTTAATGGTGTTTGCTTCTTTTCCGGATCAGTTCGTTTCGGGGCGTTAGGACCTGGAAATGCGCGAACCATCGCGATCGGGTATAGGAATTCGTTTTCGGCGCTGGCAGTGACCGGGAGCAGACATAGTAAAAACGTCAGCGACATGGAGTATTTCATTGCTGGCCACCAGTTAAGAACTTAAGATTATTCACGATCTCAACATCCGATTTTGCATTTTTACGTAGGGCTTCCACCGAAGACCGAATTTCGCTTGGGATGACTTTGCGTGTGCTGTCGTCCAAAATGTGGTCAACAATATACTTGGCATTTGCTTTAGCTTTTGCGTCGTCATTGACTTTGGCATCGGGCATCGTTTTCCAGAATTTTGCCCAGTCAAAGGAGGATGGTTTGGAAGTATGTTGTGTTGATCCGGTATCGACCACCACCTCGTTTGCTCGTAAGCTCGAACCTTTATCTTTGTTCAAATCGAATTCTAGTATTTGTTTGAATTCCATTTGCTCGACCATGCGATTCATAATCGCTTTCGTCTGAGTCTCGTCGAAACCGAGATTTTGCAGCTTTGTTGAGATACTTTTGTTCTGATGATTCAACACGTCATTGATTCGTGTACCCACGCCAAGGATCACGCCAAGGAATGCCGTTGCACAGAGAGGCAGGAGCCAGCCGATTTCAAATGGTTTGTTCACGCTGATGGGTGAATTATCAGACGTAGTGGAAGTCGTGGATTCTGCTTTTGTAGTCGTTCCTGTGTCAGTTTTGGACTCGGTTTTTATCTCCGATTTACTTTCCATTTTTGATTCTTTCTTCGCAGTGTTTGTTTGATCCCAAACTTTGCCGATCAAAACTCCTGCGAATGTTATTCCACCGGTTATCGACGCCGCAACAATTGGCGACTCGCTCAATCCGATCATGAAACCGATGACCAAACCGAGTGCCGAAAACGAAGCAATTTCCAAACGCCGAGATTTGCCAACCACGAAAGCACAGACAACAGAGCCAAAAGCAAGAACGCCGGTGATCGAAAGTATCAAGCCCATCACGATTAAATCTCCTCGTGTGGATGACAACGGAGCCATTCGCTCATTCGTCAAATCCACTTTAGTCGATACAGCCTGACGCCGACGACTTTTAGCGAATGTTTTGGTTCTTACCTCTGTTTATGTTACAAAGTGAACGGTTACGACTTGTTCCGCAGACCTTGAAATTTCTTTCAACCGGCTTCCACACCGCTGACCGCGGTTTCGCGGTACGTGACGGTGTCGTTCCACTCACTGACATGCGTCGATGAGCCCAACAATCGATTGCGGCAGAGCAGTTAGACCTGTGTGACTGCGACGGTGCGACCTGACATCGCCGAACATGGCCGCAACAATTTCAATTCCCAGTGGCAACTTCACAGATCAAGACAGGAACTTACGGAGTTCTTCCTCACAGTTTTTCGCCAGGAAAAATCTTCGACAAATCCATCCGGGAAGAAAAAGTGATACCGTTCGACGTCAGAAGAAGTAATACGTGTTCCAATGTCACCCCAATGCGACCGCAATGGCTGCCCCCAAATAACCCCCAATACCGCTCCGCGACGATTGCAACTCATAGTTATACAAAAATGAGAATAGCCGTAAACACTTACCTTTACGGCTATTCTGTTCAGCGAGGGCGACAGGGACTCGAACCCGCAACCACCGGATCGACAGTCCGGTACTACGTAGTTCCGCTTCGACGCCTTCGAATACCTCATCAAATCAATCGAAGCGAGTCCGGCCACTGACGCAACGCAGCTTCCACTTGGGTTCGCAGTGTTTCTGGCCGCGTATGTGTGTACTTGCCCGTCATCCCGAGTCCACTCGATGTCGTAGGTCTGTGTCCCATCACCTGTTGGCGGATGAGTGGATCGACGTTGGAGTCCTGCAAGAGCGTAGCGAAGGTGTGTCGCCACGATTTCGGGCAAGTCGATTCTGGGTGACCGATCTGCTTCATGATTCGCACAAAACTCGTCCGGATTGCATCGGCTTTTACTGCTCCTGCATCCCACCAGATGGAACGAGCCAGTTTAGCTTCCTCGCCACGTGTGGAAATTCGTTTCAACAGTGCCCGTCGGGTTTTCAGAACTCGTTCCAATTCGCGCCGATCACCCGTGAGTCGATTCAGCTTCTTCGCAATCCGTTCGCGGAGGAACGCTGGCCCCGCCGTCCGCGAACCAATCACCTTCCGCAGCACTGCGACGACTTCGGGCAGAAGAGGCACGGTACGCTCGTGTCCCGTTTTGATCCGCCAGCCGAGTTCCGACTTGTTGCGAACATGTAGCCAGCCGCATTCGAGATCGAGATCTTCGATCAACAGATGCGTGAGTTCGCCGATTCGTAAGCCTGTCTTCGCCAGCGTGAAGTGAATCGGGAATTCCCAATCGGACGCGGCCTTCAGGAACGCCAGTTCCGTGGCAGCCGTGAACACGAAGATCGACTTGGCATCGGTGTTCTTGAAGCGGTCCAACGGTAACTCGGAGAACGGATTGCCAACGTAAGGCGGTAGATGCCGTCGTTTGATCGCGTAGTGGTACAAGCTGCGAGTGGTTTCCAGGATGTACTGCACGCCCTTCATTCGCAGTTTGCGTTTCGCCGTGTTCTTGTGCCCATTCGGTGCAACCTCGATTATTCGCAAGTAGGTGACAAACCTCTCGGCATTCACTTCGTGAATCATTGGCGGTTGCGGCTGAGCATTGACGAAGTTCTCCAGGTGCTGCGTGGCTGCGCGATAACGACGAACCGTGCCGACCGACGATTGCATCACTGACTCGTGGTAGTCCAGAAACTGACGACGCATTTCCGCCACGCTGATCGGCGTGAACGCGAGCATTGTCGGTTCCTGCCTGCTGAGTTGAGCGTTGATCTGGGCTGCGACCTGTTCGGCACCCTCGCGGGTCGGTGCCACTTTGCGGCGTTCGGTCTTTCCTGCGTCCCGGTAGTAGAGCCACCACGCTCCGTGGTGTTCGTAAACGGTGACCTTGCCGACGCGAAAACGCGGAGAAGGTGAGGCTTTCTGGCGAGCCATGATGATGCCTTCCGGAGTACCCGGTTTGCACCAAATTTGCACCACAGGGATTTGTGAGGCTCGGATGACTTGTCGTAATTGCTTGTGATTCAGGCAGTTACGACAAGTGAAAAGGGACATCAGACATGCAAAACGGAGAGGGAGGGATTCGAACCCTCGTTACCGTTTCCGGTAAATCGGTTTTCGAGACCGACGCATTCAACCACTCTGCCACCTCTCCAACCCAAACAATATAGTTCCGAAAAGACTCCTCGGACAGTGGGTCACTTCGCTTCGGCACGCAGAGGCTTCACAGGCTTTACTCGCACGGCGATCGTTTTGATCACACCCTCACCACGTACCACCACGGACACGTCGTCCAATACGGTCAAGACCGCTAGTACGCCGTCCAACTCCTTACGTAACTCCTCTCGCTCGCGACCCTGATGAGCCGCTAACCAGTCCGTGAGCGAACCGCGATGGGTGGCTAGGTACTGCTCTAAACGACGACACCATATCCGTAATACAACAATCTCGCTCTTCAATTCGGGTTCGCTATTCGACAGTCGTGCACGGGTGGCGATGTCTGGCGAACTCGCCAGAATAAGGTGGCGATCAACCACGCCGTGTGTTGGTTCAATGCCGGCCGCAAAGACATCCGCACCACGAAACGTCATCCAGGTGCCGTGCTCAGACGATTCGATCTGGGTCTGATGGGTCTGGTTGAATCGCACTTGTAGTAACTGTGAATAAAACATCGACAACTTCCGGACCTCAGATTTCGTCCGCTCGTCTTGTGCGATTCTGACTGCGAGTAAGCCTGAGGGGACCCATCCCTTGGTCGGAGGCGTCAACCACAGACCCCAATCCGGACCCACATTCGTGAGCAATCGACTCACACGATCACGACCAACCACAGCACCCAAGCCGGATTCGATCTCTTGGCGAATCTGTGATCGTTTCATCGCTGGCTCAAACATCGTTAAGATGTCGATCAGTTGCGAACCTGTGAGCCGCCCACTCATCGCAAAGATCGCATCCGGCGGAATTGAGGGCCAAATTGAAGATCCCTTCACGCTCTCGGCAAGCACGGTTTGTAATTCGCTCGGCAACCCGTCCGAGCGATGTTTGATCGCAACGCCGAACTCTAAATCCGTATCGGCTCGGAGGTACAGCATCAGGCTGTCAATTGCCGTCCAAATTTTTGCAAAATGCTCGCGTGCTGCTCGATCTTTCGCATCATTTGCACTGCCAGCATGCCCTTTTACATCGGCGTCGAGTTTGCGCGGGTTAATCCAACAACTCAAGAAGGCCGATTTGACCTGGAGTTCATCCATCGCTGACGAGATCGGACCAGCGTCATCGACTGCTTGATCGAGATCGCGATCGATTGCCGCCTGGAGGGCTTTCTCTTGCCCAGAAAAAACAAAAATCGTGTCACGTTGGAAGTAATACTCTGAGCCTCCGCCGGCTTTCTTTCGCTCAAAATATTGGCGTTCACGATATGTGTGGGGAGTGAGTTGGCGTACTTCAGCCGTCGACTGTTGAGCCGTGTTCAATCGATCCAGGAGCTTTTTCAGTTTGGCAGCATCGCGAACTCGCACGAGTAACAGTCCTTGCTCGGCATCAGCCTTTCCGTTCGTGCCCGCTTGATACGCAAGGACAATCGCATCACCGAAAATGTCGTCACGCAGTTCGGTGAAGCTGACACCCAGAAGCGTGCGGAAGATCGATTCGACACCTTGAAGTTGCTTTAATTCGGGTGCTTCGCTGAGTTGGGGGCGAAAATGTTCCTGGACCCACGCCGCAAATGGCGATTCGGCGATTTGCTTCGACTGCGCGCGGAGATTCTCGACAACTAAGCAAACTGCAGTATCGGATGGCACGAGGCGGAGCAGTTCGTTACGTGGCGTTGCTGCCCACGCAAACCCAGACCACAAAACGAGAGACAAGACGAGTGCAGATTTCATGGTCGCTCAGAATCTCAAATGGGTAAATCGTGCGTGAAACGATTTCGATTCATTCGACTTCGCATGATCGGCAAACCCTTACGAATTCCCTTTGGGAATTCCGGCTAATCCACTGAGATCGCGAACGAACAAGTCGAAGGCTCGTTTCGTCGTATTGGTCACGGGCGTGAACGCGGTCGTGGGAGGCGGTGAAACGTCCACACGGTTTGTCGGAGTGAACTTGGTGAAGGGGGCAGGGGGCACCGATGCAAACAAGCGTTGGGCCGGCAGAAGCGTTTCGCTCGCCGTCCGTTTGGTAAGTGAAACCAAGGCCGAGCGTGCTTGCGCGAGCGAGTCGTCGATGCGTGGTGGCGATTCGAATTTCGCACGTGACGCGGTTGTGCGTGATGTCGGTGGTAACGCGAGGACAAAGATCGCAATACTTGCGGCTAGCGACGCGAAGATCGTTGCAACTGTTCGCCTACGAAAGGCAGTGGAATGAGACAATCGCTCGTTGCCACTGACTCGATCGATCACACGGTCCACGAATCCGTCTGGAATCGTTGGCTGCGTCCATTCGACTTGTAGCAAAAGGGCGACCGCGTTGGCAGTATCCTGGCACTGCGGACAGTTCAAGAGATGCGGTTCGGTCGACAACACAGACGCAGGCTGCGTGCCGTCAAGCACCTCATTGATGAGGATGTCAAAAGTGGTACATGGCGAGTTCGAGTAGGTCATTTCAGTTCAGACGGTTGAGATTCTTCATCGGTAACAACACCACGCCGTTTGAGCCTTGCGAGAATTTCGGCACGAGCACGGTGAAGCCAAGTCTTGATCGTACCGACGGGCCGTTCGATCACCGCCGAAATTTCCTCATAGGATCGGCCATGCTCATGGAACAGCACGAAAACTTCTCGATAATCGGCTCGCAAATCGTCGACCGCCGTCCGAATTTCTCGTGTGAGTTCAATGCCGGATTCTTCTGGTTCGCGGCTCGGTGTTTCGTGCAAGTATTCCACAAGTTCCGGCCGCTTAGTTCGCTGGCTCATCGCAGTTCGGCAGCGATTCATCGCAATCGCGAGAATCCATGGCCGTAATGGGCGAGCGTGATCCCAGCGATGTAGACTCCGGAAGACTCTGACAAATACATCCTGTGCAACGTCTTCCGCGTCCTGTGCATGGTGCAGCATCCGTACACAGAGTCCGAAGACATCGCGTTGGAAGCGTTCGACGAGTTCGCGCATTGCGAGTTCACGCAAGGCTTTGGAGCCGTCGTGGAGGCAGCGTACGACCAAGTCACGGTCCGCGTTGGCGTCGGCAGTCACGATCCGCCTCGAAGTGTGATACCACTAAGCCCCTGCCTAGGTTTCGCTTAACCGCGCCCTGTCTTTGCAATCGCGTCACGTAAAAGGTCGATTACTTGTTTCGCGGAGGCTTCCGGCAGTTTTTCCCTGCTTTTTCCAACCCCTCGCTGAATTTGATCGCGGTTTCTTGCATCCGTTCGTGGGTCTCTTTCGAACCGCCGACGAGGATCATTTCTTCGGTCCGTGTGATACGCTTTTGGCCGTCGGCATTGTCCAGTCCGATGCCAACGATGCCATCGACTTTCGTTTTCGGTTTCTTGCGGCGTTTCGGTGATTGGCTCATGGGTTGTCGCTTTCTTAAGTGCTTTCAGTCAAGATAATAGGTCGGCGGCGCTGGAATAATGAAAATCTATTCATTTCTCCGGCCTAAAGTGACATTTTGGATAGTTGTCAGCGGTTCGGAGAGGAGGATAGCTCCATCAACTCCGGAAGAAACGAAGAAGGCTGATCGAAAACCGCCATTCAAGAACGAGTAAACCAGACGATACGGACGCATAACAAGCAGACCCAGCCATTCTCGGCTGGGTCTGCTTGTTATTGATGCAATGACAATTCGAGTTAGTTGCTGAATTCTGGTCGACGTTTGCTGAGTTGAGCCTGCAAGCGAGAGACGATGCTGCTGTGCATTTGGCTGACTCGCGATTCGCTAAGATTGAGCGTCGCGCCGATCTCTTTCATCGTCATCTCTTCATAGTAGTACAAGATCACGATGAGTCGTTCATTACGATTCAGACCCTTCGTCACTAATCGCATCAAGGTCGCGATTCTGCAAACGATGCGTGGGGTCTTCGGCTTTCTTGTCTTCGAGAATATCGATTTCCCGAACATCTTTGTAGCTATCGGTTTCGTACCATTTCTTGTTGAGGCTTACCAAACTAACGGCTGTCGCCTCGCCAACGAATTTCTCGACCTCCTCGATCGGAATGCCGATTTTCGCAGCAAGTTCCTCGTTCGTGGGCTTGCGGCCGAGTGTCGCCTCCAACTCTTTGTGGGCTGCGTCCATCTTGCTCTGTTTCGAGCGCACCAGACGCGGCACCCAGTCCATTGTGCGCAACTCGTCGAGCATCGCACCGCGAATTCGCGGAACACAATAGGTCTCGAACTTCACGCCACGATTTAAATCGAAGGCTTCGATGGCATCGAGCAGGCCAAATACGCCCGCACTAATCAGGTCGTCGAGTTCGACACCGTCCGGAAGGCGCGCCCAAATACGTTCCGCGTTGTATTTGACCAACGGTACGTATTTTTCGACGAGTCGATTCCGCAAGTCCAGCGTCGGCGCGGCGCGATATGCCTGCCAAACCGACTGGATGTCCATCTCGACTTGGGTACTCACCATCGAATCCTCCCTGATGTCCGGCAAGTGGCAACTCGCTCACGATCCTCATCGCTCTGACAAACTGACAGAAGCGATGCCCCCAGATCGTGGCTGGATCCTCGAATACCGGAACCTGACCTCTGAGCCGAAGTTGGTCGTCCTTCAGCGTCGTTCGCATCTTTCGTAGGTCGGCAAGGCGTTCGAGCATCGCAGTGCGATTTTGCGTGAACTTACCAACTCCCCCTGGCCGATCCGTTCGGGAAGGACCCGGACTCGGCGTCGCGTTTCTCGGACGATGTCTCGTCATCCGTGACACAAATCATCAACATCGTCACAAACCACCGACTGACTTTGCGGAGCCTAACGCGCATCGACTCGATCTGTGCCCCCACAAATCGCGCCACGCGCCAGGCTCCGCCAAGCCGTTACGAACCCACCTTCAACGACCGTTTCCCCAGCGTTCGTTGACCAGATTCTTCACGGACACTTTGTCGGTCGCGTGTGTCGAGGCTGATAACCACTCCGTGAAGCCTTGTCGAGAGAAAAGTCTGCAATCTCTGTCGTGATCATGAAGAAAAAGCAAAATCAACGAGCTGGAGTTTCACTAGTTTGCCAACTCAGCGAAATCGATCCATCTGGACCGCGGCGAGCCATCGCCAGCGGCCATTTTTCGGTTCATGAGTACGATGATCGCATGGGACTTGAACTGCGAATTCAATCGTGTGCGGCGGCGGACTGGTCGACAATCGTGACGATGATCTCGCGATTTCAACTCTCGCCAACCCTCCGGATGATTAATGGTCTGCCCGCGTTTCCTGGCGAGGTGCCGCCGGATGACTGGAGCGAACTGCGAGTGAGTTTGCCAGGTGGTATGATCACACTCGCACGGATGCCGGCAGGTTATCGCGTGGTGACGTGGGGTACCGCCGATCCACAATTAGAGTTGGATCGCAACCGACTTGCCTATTCATTAGCCCAGGCAACACTCGGCGTCATTCAATTTGAGAGTGAACTCTTGTCGGCCGACGCATTCGCAAGGAGGGTTGGCTTGGAAGTCTGAGCCGATTCTCATCGAAACGAGTGTCCAATTCGCCGTACATCCGCTCTTTTATGACGATGACTAAGCGAACGGAACTCTCCCTCGGCACAGCCGGTCCGCCTGCGGATCGTGTCGAGTCGTTTCTATCGCTAATCGCACAACACCAACGACGGATTCATCATTTCGTGCGTAGTCTCGTGCCGAATCCCACGGAAGCGGACGACATCATTCAGGAAACGAACCTCGTACTCTGGCGTGAATTCCATCAGTTCGAACTCGGATCGAACTTCGCAGCGTGGTCTGGCGCGATTGCGTTTCATCAAGTGTTGGCATGGCGGAAGCGACGCCAACGCGAACGACTTGTCTTCAGTGAGGAGTTTCTCACAGCGGTTTCAGTCGAACTTCGCGACAATTCTGAACAACATGACGAACGCACGCGCCTACTGGCTCAATGTCTGGAACAAATTCCGGCTCATCACCGTGAACTATTACGGCTGCGCTATACTGAAGGTCGCTCGATCGACTCCATCGCCGCGAGTCTGGATCGAACGGCCGATGCGGTTTATCGCATGTTAAGCCGAATTCGACACGTGTTATTCGACTGTACCTCTCGCAGTCTGATTGAAGAGGGGAGGGCTACATGACGAATGACGAGTTATCGAACCTGCGTACATTGGCCGATGCGGCGATTGAAGGAGTGATTTCCGACGCGGATTTGGCAAAACTCGAATCGCTCGTGTTGACGGACGCGGCGGCGCGGCGGTGGTATACCGAGTATGTGAGTCTCAACGCATCGCTCG
Organism: Ottelia alismoides; assembly: GCA_037367405.1. NCBI lineage: Eukaryota > Viridiplantae > Streptophyta > Magnoliopsida > Alismatales > Hydrocharitaceae > Ottelia > Ottelia alismoides. The sequence continues at coordinate 78,648 of JAZKJV010010684.1, read as the reverse complement.
AATGGGCCGTCGCACAACCGCCACCGATTCCGCTTAGTAGACCGTCGTCCACAAAGCCACCTCTACAGATAGGTTATCGTGCCATTCTCGGTGTGATAACCTCGTTGACGTTTCTCGTGGCGATCTCGCTTGGCCTCGTGTTGCTGCGTCAACCACCTACAATTGCTGTTCTCGTTGAAACCAAAGCGTGCAAGTGGGACGCAGGAACGTTACCAACAGAACTTGGCGCGAAGTTAAGTACCGGACGTTTGCGATTGGCCGACGGATTGGCACGGATTGTGTTCAGCAGTGGCGCTGAACTCTCGGTCGAGGCGCCGGCGGATCTGGAACTCGTGACTTCGATGCGCTGTGTGTTGCACAATGGCCGCGTGACCGCTACCGTACCGCCACGCGCGAAGGGGTTTGTGATTGACACTCCGACTTCTCGTGTAACCGATTTTGGCACGGACTTTGGCGTGAATGTCCACAACCAGTCTACAGCGGATGTTCTGGTGTTTAGCGGACATGTTGACGTTCAGCACACAGCAACAGGTCAAACAGAAGTGATGAAAACCGGATCATCCAAGCGATTCTTAGCAGACCGGATTGAGTCGTTCGATCCGAATCGTCGCTTCCCACAGTTGCCGCTCAATCCTATGTCGGCGAATCCGGTCCAAATCACGACCGCACTCGGACGTGGACAAGATGCATTCGTGATGAACAAATCGGAAATCCCAGACGATCGCCGCTCGGAAACATTATTACTGGTGAAGACTCCCAACACAAAAATGCGAGAATGGACCCGCAAAGCCTACTTGTCGTTTGATCTCGCCACGCTTGACGTAAAGAAAATCGCGACGACCGAATTTAGTCTCACGTTTGCGCCAACAGGAATGGGGTTCGCGTCGCAGGTGCCAGATGCGACTTTCGCGGTATATGGACTGACAGACGAATCGCTCGATACTTGGGATGAGGCTAGCCTTCGCTGGACTAACGCTCCCGCGAATCTACCAACATCCGAAGCGGTCGATCTGAATAAAACAACTCTCTTGGGGCGGTTTATGATCGCTCAAGGCGAGCAAACTGGTAGTCGCAAAATAAACGACAGGGCCCTCACCGAGTGGCTCCGAAGCGACACGAACAAACTCGCAACGATTATTGTTGTGCGAGAGACGATTGGGAAGGGAACCTGTGATCTCGTTCACGGATTCGCCAGCCGCCGTCACCCCACTCTCGCGCCACCGACTCTCCGATTGACCCTGCAGCCCTGATTCTTCGGAGTGATTTTTCCTTCCCCACTGTTCGGAGTTTTTCTCGCATGGCTACTCTCTCTCGTCGATCCGCATTTACGCTGATCGAACTCCTCGTGGTGATCGCGATCATCGCGATTCTGATTGGGCTGTTACTGCCCGCCGTCCAAAAAGTCCGCGAAGCCGCCGCACGCGCGAAGTGCAGCAACAACCTTAAACAAATCGGCGTAGCGTGTCATTCCTACCACGACACGAATGGGAGGTTGCCGCCGGCATACGATGCGAGGACTGGTCTCAGTTGGCATGTTTGGATCTTGCCTGGTATCGAACAAGACAACCTCTTCCGTCTGTTTGATTTGACGAACACGAGTAATTCGCACGCAATTGTTGGCCGCAATGATCCACACGGTCTCGTGATCATCAATACCTATCAGTGCCCATCGAGCGATATCAAACGACAAGCCTTTGGCGCCCCTAATAACACGAACGGTAATGCGGACCTCATTCCCGCGAATGCCAACGGCAGCCCAGCAGCGATCCCGCACTACTACGGAATCAATGGCCCAACGGGCAATAACCCAACCACGGGTATGCCATACCCAACAGGCACGGCTTTCCACGAGGGTGTGCCCGCTGCGCAATCAGGCATGTTTCAGCGTGATGATCCGATGAAATTTACATCCATCACAGACGGCACTTCCAACACAATGATGATTGCCGAGATGTCATGGACGTCACTGACGTTTGGCACACGATATCGTACATGGGTTCGTGGCGGTGAAGAGTATACTGGTGCATCCACGGCCCGCCCAGCGTTCGTCGTCAGTTGTCGCAACGTGACGAACCCAATCAACTCGATCTTTACGGCGAATTTAATTGTTCCTTACAACAATGTGCCGTTTGGCAGCATGCACTCGGGCGGAATGAACGCTGCGTTCGGCGATGGCTCTGTGCGATTTGTGCGTGACCGCATCGACATGGTGACTTACCGCTCGATCGCGAGTCGGAACGGCGGCGAGACCGTGCCGAGCGATCTGTAATACGTCTATGGTTGCTCCGTGTTCCTCTCAACTTCCTCGCTCGGAGAATCGATGATTCGCACTCTCTTGATTGTCGGATTCGGCATGTCACTTGCCACTGGTCTTGTCGGCTGTGGCGACACTGAAACTCTCTATGATGTGTCTGGTACGATTACCTTTGAAGGTAAGCCGATCCCCAAAGGCATGATTTACTTCGACCCTGACAAAGGATCGCTCGGAAAACAAGGATACGCCAACATCGAAAATGGCAAGTTTGACACCTCGCTTCCGATGAAGGGCCGTGGGATTCGTGGTGGTCCGTACATCATTCGCATTGGAGGGTTCACAGGCAAAGAAGCACCCGAATCTCCTTGGGGCCAAGCGCTGTTCCCAGAACATCAATTCGCTAAGGAACTTCCTGCTCAAAAGCAGACCCTGGATTACGATGTGAAGAAACGCTAAAGATCGCACTTGACGCCATTCGTCTGTCGCCTACAGTCGTATGGGGCACGACGCTCGCGCCTGTGACACATCGTCACAGGCGTTTTTCGTGTCTACTCAACCACAAACGTCACCAATGCCAGCAACTTGTGTGGTCGGCCTCCAATGGGGCGATGAAGCGAAGGGAAAACTCGTTGATATCCTCAGCGATTCACACGATTTCGTCGTCCGTTACAACGGTGGAGCCAACGCCGGTCACACAGTCGTTTGGGGCGATCGCAAATTCGCCCTCTCACTTTTGCCAACAGGTGTTCTCAAGCCGCACGTCAAGTCCGTGATCGGTAACGGCGTCGTCGTGTATCCACCGCGATTCATCGAAGAAGTTGATAAACTTCGTGCTGGTGGTGTACCAGTTGGCGATAATCTCGTTCTGAGCGATCATGCTCATGTCATCTTCCCCTATCACATGGAAGAAGAGCGGGTCGCCGAGAGCGATGGTGATGGAAAAATCGGCACGACTGGCCGCGGTATTGGGCCATGTTACCAAGATAAAGTCGGTCGACGCTTCGGTGTCCGCATCGGAGAGTTGCTCGATGGCAACCATCTCCGTGACCGTCTGAAACACATTGTGCCGTTCAAGAATCGCCTCCTGGCCGCATACACGAATGGTTCCGCAGAATCGTTGCGAACCTTCGATGCGGACAAGTTGTGCGATGAATACTGTGGTTACGCCGACCGCCTCCGTCCGCATGTGGTCGACACGAGTCGATTGTTGCACGACGGCCTCGCTGCAGGGAAGAAGATTCTGTTTGAAGCGGCTCAAGGCAGTTTGCTCGACGTCGAACACGGCACCTATCCGTATGTGACGAGTTCGAGTAGCTTGCCGTCGGGCATTTGGGGGGGTAGCGGTGTGCCGTCGCGAGAGGTTGGGCGAATTATCGGTATCGTGAAGGCGTACACCACCCGCGTCGGCCGTGGACCGTTCCCCACGGAACTTGACGATGGACCGAACGGAATCGGTAATCGCATCCGCACGATCGGCCGCGAATTTGGAACGGTGACAGGCCGCCCGCGGCGCGTCGGTTGGCTGGACACGGTGGCGGTTCGGTATACATCCATGCTCTCGGGTGTTGATGAAATCACCATCATGTTGCTGGATGTATTGAGCGGACTGAGCGAGTTGAAGATTTGCAACGCCTACGAACTGAATGGCGAACGAGTAACGCACTTCCCGAGCGATGCGTATCGATTGGCACAGTGCAAACCGATTCTGGAAACCGTGCCAGGTTGGTTGGAAGACATTACGAAAGTTCGGAAACTGGTTGATTTGCCGTCGGCGGCGCGGCGGTATCTCGATCGTGTGGCAGAACTTGTCGGTAAACGGATTTCGTATGTGTCCGTCGGACCGGACCGCGATCAGACCATTGTATTGTGATCTGTGATCGTTTCGCCACAATTGCACGAGCCGGCATGATCTCCCAGATCGTGCCGGCTCGTTTGTTAGTCAACGGATCGTTGAGTGATTAGTCGCGGAACTTGTTGTGGCAGTTTGTGCAGGATGCGTCGAGCTTGCCCCCGACCGTCTTCAGTTTGGCAGCATCGGCTTTCGCGCCTTTCGCCGATTCAGTCGCGAGTTGTTGCGAGTAGTCCAACATTTCCTTCGAATACTTCGCCCAGTCTTTCTTGTCAGCTTCGCTTTGTACTTTTGAGCCTGGCATGGCGGCCGTGAGTTCGGCGAGGATCGCGCTCCGTCCACCGATCACCTCGCCCTCTTTTGCTCCTTTCGTCCCTTTTTTCAGATCGCGGATGTCCGCTTCCAGGTTCATCCCACCTGCCGTCGACTTCCCGAAGATGCTCATGAGTTCTTCGAGATCGACTTTCGAGGCCTTGAGAATGTCTTCCGTCTTCATCGGTTTCGTATCGCCGCCTTCTGGCTTAGCGAGCGACTTCACGCCCGCTTCGACCGCTTTCGCGTCTTTCTTCGCTGCGGCCTCAGCGATCTTGATCGCGACGTCGCGGATCGCGCCCATTTTCGCGCCGTTCTTGCCGCCGACATTTTCGTTGGCTGTCAGGGCCAGCATCGCAGCGGTTACCTTGACGCGACCGCCGACTTTTTTGGTCTTCGCTAGCTCAACAAGTTTGCCGAGGTGTTCGATGTCGGCATCCACAACTTTGCCGGCGACGACGGCCGGAACCGTCTCCGCGCCAACAACGAGTGAGGCGAGAACCGCGAATGCGGTCGCGCCAAGGAATTTGATCTTCAACGATCGCACGTGAGAAACTCCTGGTGGAAACAGTTCCAGAGGGTGGGTGATGCACGGCCTCGTGGTGTGCGAATGCACGGACGAGTCGTACGGCAGGTTCGTTCCCATTATCGTGTCTAACCGACTTGGTGACGAGAGGGCGATTAAGATTTGCTCCAAGACGAAAAGCGACCTAGCGTTTACGTGGTATGTCACGTTGCTCGAAACGATCAATCAACGAGGCTTCATGGCCAGTTTGCCACCACTCCGAACCGTCCAGACCGCTACGCCGAGTATCTCGACGACTGGCTCATTGAAGTCATCTGGCATTGTACCCACGACAAAAGGAGTGTTAGTAACGGCGGCCGGTCCTCAGACCCTGCCCTCGAAAAGTTCGGCGATCAGTCGATTCCCAAAGATTGCCCAAGACATTTTCCAGACGTTAATTCAGTTAGGGTTGTTAGAAGAAGCACAAATTCAACAGTTGCACACGCAGCTTGGTCTTCATGTTCAACAACTTCAGACTCGTGAGCGTGTCACAGAAACGTTACTGAACGCGCAACTGCTCACATCTTACCAGTGTGAGCAAGTGCTCGCAGGTCGCACAAATGCTCTGGTTTACGGAAGTTACCATGTACTCGAACGTCTAAATGGTGGTACGGTTGGTGCCCGTACTCCGCGCGGAGCACCGTAGCCTTAAACGCCAATCGCGATTAAATTGTTGCCAGTCGATGACACGCAAAACAGCACGGTCGTCGACCGCTTTTTGACCGAGATGCATCTTCTCGCACGGCTTGACCATTCCCCATGTGGTACGCGTGTACGATGCGGGCTGGTTGCCGCCGTTTGAGGCTGGCGGCTCCCAGACGGTGTACGCGGCACTGGAATTGGTAGTGGGTGGTGATCTCGAACAGTTCGTCTATGCACATGGGCGAGTGCCGACAGCGTTAGCCTGCGAATTGGGTCGACAAATGGCAGTCGGGCTATCGGCGGCGCACTCGCAAGGTTTCTTTCATCGTGATTTCAAGCCGAGCAACGTCTTGCTCACCGATGATCGCACGATCAAAATTACTGATTTCGGTCTCGCACGGCATTTTTCCAGTGTCATCACGAAAACCGGATGTGTGATTGGCAGTATTGAGTTCATGTCGCCGGAGCAGGCGAATGATCCCACCACAATCGCGGGTCCGGCGGATGTCTACGGTCTTGGTGCGACGTTGTTTTGGATGTTGACTGGCGAGTTGCCCTATCCACAAGCGAATTCGCTCAGTGAGGCGATCGCGAATATCCGACAAGCGGAACCGCGCCGGGCGCGGACGATTTATCCAGGGATACCAGAAGCCGTTGACTTGTTCCTCGCACGAATGCTGCATCGAAATCCGGCGGTTCGTCCGAGCGCGGCCGAGGCCGGCGAGTTTCTCTCTCAGTATGCCGCTGCGTCGTCACACCCCCTCGCCGCAAACGCCGCGACCCATGCTGTTGCGATGACCGACTTGAAGAACGCCTTGTACCAACAACAAACCGTCGCGCGCGATGCTTCGTTGGCGGTACTCACGACAATGGCGAAACTCACTGAACTCCGCGGCGAATCGCCAGGACGACATCGGCGGCATCAAGAATATGTGCGAACACTCGGCCAGCGCATCGCCAAAAATCCAGCCTGGAGTGCGTTTCTGGATTCCGTTTATCTCGATGAAGTCGTGCGGTGCGTGCCGTGCCGAAACGTTGGTTTACTGGGTCTACCCGAGTCGCTCACCCTCAAAACCGGCGCCCTCTCAGAAGCAGAAGCGTTGGAGTATCAGCGCCATACGACCATTGGTACCGAACTTCTTCAGCAACTCGCGAAACAGCATGGCGATTCGTTAACGTTTCTCCGAAGCGCACGAGCGGTGATTCGCCACCACCACGAGAACTGGAACGGCACAGGCTATCCGGATCGTTTGGCGAAACAAGAAATTCCCCACGCCGCACGTCTCGTTGCAGTCGCCGAGGCCTATGACACCCTACGCCGACCGTACGGCGATGAACCTGGGCTGAATCATCTCGAGGCGATCGATGGAATACTCGATCAAGGCAACATTCTCTTCGATCCGACGGTTCTCGAAGCCTTGGTCGAATGCCAATCACAATTCGAGATGATTTTCGCAACCATTGCGGATTAGTCTTCCATGCCGCGATCCCTTTGGAGTTAGGCGAGTTCAGGCGTAAGATCGTCGACAGCTTCGACCATCCTCTTCCGGAACTCGACATGATCCGCACGCTTCTTTCATGGCTGGTTTTATCAGCCGTACATCAATCGGTTTTTGCTGCAGAACCCGCTCGAAAGCCGAATGTAATCTTCATCCTCGCTGACGATCTCGGTTGGACCGACTTGAGTTGTCAAGGCTCGAAGTACTACCAATCACCTCACATCGACAAACTCGCGAAAGACGGCTTGCGCTTCACCAACGGCTACACATGCGGTCCAAACTGCCAGCCTACACGTGCCGCATTAATGTCGGGCCAGTACGGCCCGCGCACGGGGGTGTACACGGTCGGCGGAATCGATCGATTTGATTGGAAATCGCGACCGCTACGACCGGTCGACAATGTCACAAAACTACCACTCGATCGCAAAACCGTTGCGGATGTGATGAAACAGGCTGGCTATAAAACGGCGTTATTTGGGAAGTGGCACCTGGGCGAAGATCCTCAACACCATCCGTCGAAACGCGGTTTCGACGAGGCGATCGTGACCATGGGCAAGCACTTCGAGTTCGTCACGAATCCTAAAGTGTCGTATCCCAAGGGTACGTACCTTGCCGATTTCTTGACCGACAAAGCCGTCGACTTCATCAAACGCAGCAGCGACAAACCGTTTTTTCTCTATCTGCCGCACTTCGGTGTTCACTCACCGCATGGAGCGAAGGCAGAGTGGATCGCGAAATTCAAAGGGAAGCCAACGGCAGGAGGTCACTCTGACCCGACCTATGCTGCGATGATCGCGAGCGTGGACGAAAGCGTGGGGCGGGTTCTCGCGACACTGGATGAACTCAAACTGACCGAGAACACCATTGTGATCTTTAGCAGCGACAACGGCGGTGTCGGTGGCTACATTCGCGAAGGGCTGAAGAAATCAGGCGATATCACCGACAACGCTCCGCTACGTAGTGGTAAGGGATGCTTGTACGAAGGCGGCGTGCGTGTGCCGTGGATTGTGCGTTGGCCTGGGAAAGTACCATCCGGTACGACGACGGATACCCCCATCATCAGTGTGGACTTACTGCCGACGTTAGCCGAGTTGGCTGGTGTGTCGCATGCGGTAAACCAACAGTTGGATGGCGTCAGTATGGTGAGTTGTTTGACATCGAGTGGAAAACAATCGCCGACTCGCGACCTGTATTGGCACTTTCCTGGGTACTTAGGGGCAGGGCAGGGCGGTTGGCGCACAACGCCGGCTGGTGCAATTCGTTCGGGTGATTGGAAGCTGATCGAGTTTTTCGAGACGAACTCGCTTGAGTTGTACAACCTCCGTGACGACCTTCCCCAGATGTCGAATCTCGCGAAAACGCACCCGGAAAAAGCGAAGGAATTACACGATAAACTCATCGCATGGCGCGCTAGCGTGCGTGCGCCGATGCCCATGCCGAACCAACCGTGAGATCAATAATTCAACCCGCAGGTTACGCCGAGCATCGGTACTGGGATGACCGAGCCAAGTCCGAGATGGGAGTTGGAGCTTTTGACGTGTTCAAACGAGTACGCGATGCCGAGGCCGAGTTTTAGGCCGAGTTCGCCGTGAAGTTGATCCGCCCAGCGACAGCGCCACGTAAAGTCGCAATCGACTGCGGTGTACCCATAACTCGCGACTCGCTCGAAGTCGAACAGGTTCCAACGACGGTTGTTCTTGGATTCGACGTCGTAGCCGAAGTTGTACGCAGTGACGAGACCTGGCCGTGCGAGCAAACTGTGTCGGCCGAACTCGACGAATCTGCCTTCGGTTCGCAAGCCAATGTAGACGTTCGGTGAAATCAAGTAAATTCCACCGCCGATTTCCGCCCAAAATCGCGATTGACCGAGACGGTGTTGTACTCGCAGACCGAACGGCGCTCCGATAATCAGATCAGCTCGAAGGAATGATTCGCGGTTCGTGGTTGTAGTGTTGAGGAGAAGATCTGTGGATGTGGTCGGCGGCGGTTCGTGTTCGGTCGATGGCTGTGCGGTGATCGGCACGACGAGGATGAGAATGCCGATCGCACTCAGGAATACACGAATCATCACGGCCTGCCCTCGCGGTACAGGCCCATAACTTCGCACGTCGTTCCGAACAAGAGCAAACCGCAGTTTAGTGTCGGAACAAGAATTCGCGTGTGTTCACGATTGCCCACAACACGTCTTCCCATGCCTTGCGTTTGTCCGCGCTCTTGGTGATATGTTTCATCGCCACGGCGCGTTCGTCGGATTGCGGCGGTCGCGAGAGGGCGGTGCGATACAGTTCGTCGAGAATCTCGTTGTCCGATCTCTTCGCATTGAGGAGCATTCCCAAGCGATTGTTCGGATTCCGTATTTTCTCGTTGATCGTTGGACCATTGATGAGTTGCAGCGCCTGTCCGAGATTGCCGTCGCTTTCGCGTTCGCACTCGCACGCCAGTTCGCGGGCTGGTTGGCCGAATGCCTTCAAGAACGGATGATTGACCTCGCCATCGATTAGCTGCACCGCTCGCGTACCGGCGGGCAATCCGGCGAATTTCTCGGGCACTGCCGTCACGTCGCACAGCGCATCGAGGAGTTGCTCGGCGGTGAGCAGTTTCGTGACCGCATGCGAGAAGTACTTTGCGTCGTCTTTATTGGTCTCGTTCGGCACGGCGGAGAGTTGATACGTTTGCGAATTCATAATCGTGCGAACCAAATGCCGCAGATCGTACCCCTTTGTGGCGAAGTCTTTCGCAAGGGCGTCGAGGAGTTCATCATTGCACGATGGGTTTGAGTCGCGGAAATCGTCGACCGGATCAACGATCCCTTTGCCCATGAGATGGAACCAAACACGATTCGCAACACTTTTCGCGAAGAACGGATTCTTCGGCGACGTGAGCCAGTCTGCAAGCGCTTCGCGACGGTCTTGTGTCGGCGGCACGTCGGCATCGCCAACGCTGATGAAGCGTGGCTTCATCACTTTGCCCGTGCGTGGCTGAGTCACCTCACCAGTGCGTGAGGAATAAATGAATTCGGCCCCTTGTGGATTGGCTTTACCTCCAGCGAGTTCCGGACGCTGTTTTACCCGTGCGAACCATGCTGCGAAGCCGTAATAGTCATCTTGCGTCCATCGCTCGAATGGGTGATTGTGACACTTCGCACACTGCATGCGGATCCCAAGGAACAACTGGGCCGAACTTTCGGCGAGGCTCAAGGGGTCTTTTGCAATGCGATAGTAGTTTGCGGGTGGGTTTGCGAAGGTGTTGCCATTCGCGGTGATGAGTTCCTTCACCATCGCATCGATCGGTGTGTTATCTTCGATTTTCCCACGCAACCAACTGTGAAAGCCATGCGAACCCTTGAGTTGAATCGTCTTGCGACTCGAACGGAGCACGTCGGACCATTTCAACGTCCAGAAGTCCGAGAACTCAGGGCGTGTGAGCAGGTCGTCGATCAGCTTCGGGCGTTTGGTGGGTGTTTTGTCGGCGAGGAATGCAGAACTTTCGAGGATCGTTGGAAGACGGCCAATCGCGTCGAGGTAACTGCGGCGAACGAATTCTTCATCTGTGCAGAGTTCGGACGGTAGTATCGTCATCTGTTTTAGCTTCGTATATACGTGCGTATCGATGAAGTTCGCTTCGTGGCGATTTGGCCAGGTGAACCCTTCACGTGGTTCGAGGTACGTCAGGCGAACTGGAAGTAACTCTTCCAGGTAGCGGCACAGAATCGCCACTTCACCAGGTCGCTTGAACTCGACCAACCCAGTTGCAGAGACATCAGCGATCGCCGGATCGCTGCTACTGAAGTTCGTGAGGCGTGTCACGTCGCGTTCGCGGCCGTCCGTGAATGTCGCGACAACCGCGAGTTGTTGCCACTTGGCGGGTGCGAGTTGCACTCGTGAGCCTGGCAGTACGGTTAACGATTTCACGCTGGGCAAGTTCGACGCATCATCCGCAAGGCCTTCCTGCAACCACGTTGCGACGAGTTCGACAGGCAAGCTACTCGCTCCGTAGCGTGCGCCTCCTTCGTGCGGAACTCGGCCCAGGCCTTTCATCAGCAACAAGCTCGACATGGGCCGCTGGGCATCGGTCCGACGGCCGAACTGATCGCGACTGAGTTGGAGGTAGTCGGCAGCTGGATCAAAGCCACGCAGGGAGAGTTTGAATCCGTTCTTTCCGCTTGGCGTGCCGTGGCAGGCGCCGGAATTGCAACCGCCCACGTTCATCGCCGCAATCACATCGTGCCGAAAACTCACTGGTGGCGTCGCGTCGATTTGTTTGACCGTGAACACAACACGAGTCCCAATCCCGTCCGCGGTGATGGTGACGATCGACGTACCGTTCTTCTTCCCACGAAACTCGAGCGCATCGCGTTGTTCCACGACGCCATTTGGTTCGATGTTCACCGTGGCGACGTGAGTCAGGTCGCGACGGTGACCATTGGCATAGTGGCCGGTCACGATCAGTTGTCGTGAATCGTGCGAACCAATCAGCGTCGCCGCGGAAGGTTGCACTTCAATCGAGAGTGGCTGGCCAATCACGGGTTTGCGGTCCTCGCCCATCGGCGGTAACGCAAAGACTGGCGAACTCACCGTCAGCAAGAGTGAGAGCATAAAGCAGAGGCGGAGCATAGGTAGGCATCTCCGAGTGAAAACCGCTGAGGTTCAGCCGCCATCGCGGCACGGTAGGAGAACCTCATAAATCTAAAGTTAGTCTAATCGACAATTGACGGAAATGCGAGATGAAAACGGCCGATTCGCGAATCCGTTGTTGACTCGGTTCCTTCATGTGGTTCCAATAGACGCTCGCGATCAGAAGGGTTCCTCGGAAGGGTGTCGTATGCGAATCGGTCTTGTCTTGTTTCTCCTCGTCGTTCAACAACTGCGTGCTGAGGATTCGCCGAAACTCGTGTTAGCGGAGCGATTGAATCAACTGATGGACGGAGCGGATTACACGCAAGCATCATGGGGCGTTTTAGTGGTGAATGCGAAGACGGGTGAAACCGTTTTTGAGCGTCAAGCGGATCGGCTCTTCACGCCCGCGTCGGTCACGAAAATCTACTCGTGTGCCGCGGCGATGCTTGCGTTAGGGGCCGATTCCACCATCGAAACACCGGTTTATTGTCGTGGGGAACTGACCAACGGCACATTAAGGGGCGATTTGATCCTGGTTGCGAAAGGCGATTTAACGATGGGTGGTCGCACGACCGCCGATGGCACAGTCGCGTTTGTCGACAACGATCACATTTATGCAAACTACACGACTGGCGAAGCGAAAGTCACCAACACCAACCCACTCGCAGGACTCGAAAGCCTCGCGAAAAAAGTGCGCGAGGCTGGCATCAAGCATGTCACAGGCGAGATCATCGTTGACGATCGACTGTTCGAGCGTGCGGCTGGGAGTGGGAGTGGACCAGACGTGATTTCGCCGATTCTCGTCAACGATAATCTCGTCGATGTTCTGATTACATCTGGTTCAAAGGCAGGCGAAGCTGCGAGAGTAAAATTGGTACCCGAAACCGCGTTTTTGCAAGCGGACATTGATGTGGTGACTGGTTCTGACAAAACAGGCTCAATCACCATTGACTGGGTAACGCCGAATCATTTCCGTGTGCGTGGGACGGTTCCCGCGGACGGGAAAACACGGTTGCGAATTGTTCCGGTCGACGATCCGGCCGCGTACGCAAGAGGATTATTTATCGAGGCGCTTCGGCGTGCGGGCGTGCGCGTCGCGGCGGCGGTCCAACGATCTGGCCGTGTTGAACTACCTCCGCGCGGCGAGACGACTGGGTACACGAAAGTCGCGGCGATTACTTCGCCGAAGCTGATGGATGTCTTGCGGGTCACCTTGAAAGTGAGTCACAACTTGTACGCCAGTACGCTCCCAGGTCTGATCGCTGCAAATAAAGGGCAACGTACCGTTCGTGATGGGCTGCGAGAACAAGGGAAAATCTTGAAAGAACTCGGAGTTGATGTCTCGACGATCTCCTTCGGCGGTGGAGCAGGTGGGGCTTGGGCCGACTGTGTAACTCCGCGTGCGACTGTTGCATTGTTGCAAGCGTTGCGCAAGCGACCGGAATGGCCTGCGTTCCGCGAAGCGATGCCGAGCTTGGGTGTCGACGGCACGCTCGCCGAGGTCGTACCAAGCGATAGCCCAGCGAAAGGGCACGTATTCGCGAAGACCGGCACGCTGACCTACGACGACAACATCAACGGTCGGACGTTGCTACGCAGCAAGGCGCTCGCGGGTGCAATGACGACGGCGAAGGGCACGGAACTCACGATCGCCATGTTCGTGAACAATGTACCGCTCCCCAAAGGCGTGGGGTCGAGTCGCGAAGGGAAGATGCTTGGAAAACTGGCGGAAACGATTTACGTTCACGGACCGTAAAGGTGCATGCAATTGGCGTTCGAGTTATCGCGTGCTAAAACGTGAGTGGTTCGCGTGAGTGGGTGCGAGGTGCGATTTAGCGTTCCGCTTCGGCGGAGGGCCGATGTTGCGTCGGCCTCGTGTATGGCTTCCCATGCATCTCAACGAAGGCTGTTCCAGTTCCGCTATCACTGGAGGGGATATCCGCCAGATGCTAGTCTGGAACAACCTCGTGGATCGCGGTTCTAGCATCTGGCGGATATCCCCTCCAGTGGCGGAACCGTGAGCCTTCGATGTCCCAGGATGAGTAGTAAATCCCTCGCATCCACTCGTGCGAACTCGACCACCCACTCGCATTTTTCAGATGGCCTTGATCTTTCTCGCGATCGATCTAGAATTACTACACCTTCTGGAATAATTCCCTCCTCATCACCGGAGTCGCTTCATGCCGGTGTCTCGTGTGATTCTGTTGATTCTGGTTTCTCTCAGCGTAGGTGCGACTGCAATCGCCGCCGAAGGGCCACAGTCGTTCAACGCCAGCGATGTCGCGTTCTATGAGAAGGATGTAAAACCGCTACTGCAGAAACATTGCATCAAGTGCCACGGTCCAGGTGAGAAAATCAAGGGTGGACTCCGGCTCTCGACTCGTGCCGACATCCTCACAGGCGGTGACACGGGTCCAGCGGTAAACTTCAAAGAGCATGAGAAAAGCCAACTCATACTTGCGATCAACAATAAACGGCCGGAAGGCGATGTGATGCCGCCGAGCGGAAAATTGCCGGATGCCGAGATCGCGATTCTTACCAAGTGGGTCAAACTCAATTTGCCTGTGACCGAAGCTGATTTGGGGAAGACCGAATCCGCCCATAGCGAGCGTGGGAGCATCATCACTGACGAAGCGAAGAAGTATTGGGCGTTCCAGCCCGTGAAGGCTCCGACAGTGCCGAACGGTGTTCATCCGATCGATCATCTGGTGAATGCCAAACTCGCCGAAAAGAAACTGCAACCGAACGGTGCCGCAGAGAAGTCTGCACTCGTTCGCAGACTCTACTACGATCTGATTGGTCTTCCACCGACTCCAGAGCAAGTGGCAACGTTCGTCAACGATCCTTCACCTTCGGCTTACGAGAAGCTCATCGACGCCCTACTGGCGTCGCCGCACTACGGCGAGAAGTGGGGTCGTCATTGGCTCGATGTGGTGCGCTATGCCGAGACCAACGGTTACGAACGTGACGGAATCAAACCTAACGCTTGGAAATATCGCGATTACGTCATCCGCAGTTTCAATGCCGATAAGCCCTATGACCAGTTTCTGAAAGAGCAACTCGCGGGCGACGAACTGCCGGAATCACGCGACGCAATTATCGCGACCGGCTACTATCGGCTCGGCATCTGGGACGATGAGCCAGCCGATAGTTTGCAAGCGCTCTACGACGGCTATGACGACATCGTCACGGTCACGTCGCAGGGGATGCTCGGACTCACGATGAATTGCGCTCGCTGTCACGATCACAAAAAAGACCCCATCTTGCAGAGCGATTACTACCGCATGGTGGCATTCTTCCGCGATATTCGCCCCTTCAGTGACACGCGAGGCGTCTCATCGTCGAATAACAGCACCGACATCACACCGCCGGAGCAACGGAAAACGTACGAAGCTGAGCTAAAGGCACGCCAGAAGAAAATGGACGAGTTGAAAACCGAGATGGAGAAAGTTGAAGACGCAGCGATCAAGAAAATGCCTGCGGAAGATCAACGCGCCGCCGAAGGGGTCGACCGTCCGCAAGTGGTCGCCAAAGTGAACGGCTTCTTCACTGACGATCAACGTAAAACCTACAACCGACTGAAGCGTGAACGCGGCGAACTTGAGCGCAAGCCGCTGCCCAACCAAGAATTCGCGCTCTCGGTCAACAACTGCATTCAATCGCCGCCGCCCGTGTATGTACTCGCACGCGGTAACCCACATGCTCCCAAGGAAAAGGAGCTATGCGAACCTGGTTTCCCCACGGTACTCGGTTTGGCGGTTCCATCGATTCCCAAGGGCGGCAGTCGTGGGAATTCCAGTGGTCGTCGCAGCGTGCTGGCGAATTGGATCGCCTCGAAAGACAATCCGCTCACGGCTCGCGTGATCGTCAATCGCGTCTGGCAGCACCACTTCGGACGCGCAATCGTTCCGACGCCGAACGATTTCGGCAAACTCGGCGAACTTCCGACGCATCCGGAACTACTCGACTGGCTCGCGGACGATTTCGTCAAGGGTGGTTGGACGTTTAAGCGGCTCCACAAACGAATTCTCACCTCGGCGGCGTATCAACGGTCGTCGAAGGCGAACAACGCGAGCCACACGATCGATCCGGCGAATCAGTACCTCTGGCGGTTCAATCCGCGTCGGCTAAATGCCGAGGAAGTCCGTGATTCGATCCTCAGCATCAGCGGCGCGCTGAAGCTCGATCTCTTTGGGCCGAGCGTATATCCGAAGATTCCGCAAGAAGTGCTGGCTGGTCAATCGGTTCCTGGTCAAGGGTGGTTAAAGACCCGTGGGGGCGGATTTGATCCAGCGAAGCCAGACGAAGGGAATCGCCGCAGTGTGTATGTATTCGTGAAGCGTTCGCTCCAAGTCCCGATCTTGATTAACCATGATCAGGCCGACACGGATTCGAGTTGTCCGGTCCGCTACACCACGACTGTGCCGACTCAGGCGTTGGGAATGCTTAATGGTGAGTTCACGAACGAACACGCGACGCGGCTCGCAAAACGCTTGCTAGCCACGCACGCTGGCGATCTCGCGAAACAGATCACGCTGGCAATCCAGCTTTCAACCGGCCGAACCGCGACGAAAGCGGAAATTGACAGCGATGTCAAATTTATTGAGGGCCTACAGCAACGATTCGGGCTGAGTGCCGAATTGGCGCTGGCACGATATGCGCTGGTGATCCTCAACGCGAACGAGTTCGTGTATTTAGACTAAAATCCACGCTCATCTGAAGTTTCGCGAACTAGACTTGCGGCGGAAATTCATGAGAATCCGTTGCGAGCATCACCATGCGATGTTTAGCTCTTTGTGTAGTGTTGGCCTTGCCCCTGCAGGCGATGACGCAGGAGAAACCAACACCGAAGAAAGCGGCGCCTGAAATTTTACCTCCACAATTGCGTATCCTTCACGATCGCGTTGGGTTAGCTGCTCAGTTGCAGAAAATGTTCACGAAAACTGAGGAGGCCGAGTTCCTCGCCGCAGTGAAAACCGTCGTTCACGATGTGTCGACCGCCGGAAAACGGTATGTTCGTGATCTTCCTGTAACCGCGGACTCGATCACAGTTCGAAGTCCGGTTCTCAAGACGATCGCCGACCGTGATCTGAGCCAGACGTTTCTCATTGTTGGCAGTGGCGAGTTGAATACCTGTGTGGGTTCGGTCATCTGCTCTTACAGCGACATCAAGATAACTAAAGCGACGAACTGCGTGATCGTTGCAGGTCGGATCGCAGAGATCGAAGAAGCTGAGAACTGTGTGATTATCGCCGGTGCGGCGAAGATGGAATCGATGCTCGGAGTCGGTTCGGCGAATAAAGTCGGCGAACGTGGTCCAAAAGCGGGCGGCGATCCGAACATCCTCGTGGCTCGCTCCTGGATCGTTGCGACTAACATCAGCGATAGTATCGTCTGGGGCGTGAGCAACCGCCAACGATCCGAAGACGAAACGGCGGCGGTCACGATTACGAAGTGCAATCGTGTGACGTTCCTGACACCGCCGAGTGGACGATTAACTGGAACGGAATCAAACTGCTTCACATATTCACCGCCGAATTGGTCAAAATAAGTTTGGGTGTCAATCGCACCCAACTGGAGGTGTGAGATGGATCAGGGTGCGAAACAATTTTGCCGTCGGACACGCCGCGAGTTTCTCTGGGACTCCGGCGCAAAGTTCCCAGCTCTGGCGATGACAGGGTTGCTCTCGGCAGATGGCTTTTTCAATCGCGCACACGCGGCGGAAACCACTCGAAGCGCGCTCCAGAATCCGATGACGCCGAAGCCGCCAATGTTTCCGGCGAAAGCGAAATCGGTCATCTTCATCTTCTGCTACGGCGGACCGAGTCACATCGACACATTCGATCACAAGCCGTACCTGATCGGTAAAGACAACAAGACTGTACCCATCAAGACCTTCGGCCGTGGCGGCAAGAAGAACGAAGGGCGTATCGTCGAACCACGCTGGAAATTCAAGCAACACGGACAGAGCGGCGCGTGGGTCAGCGATCTCTTCCCTCAACTCGCGACCTGTGTGGACGACATCGCATTCGTGAAATCGATGTACGCCGAATCGCCGATCCACGGCTCGGCCTTGCTGATGATGAACAGCGGTCGACTGTTGAGTGGGAATCCGTGTTTGGGAAGCTGGGTGACATACGGATTAGGTAGCGAGAACCAAAACCTGCCTGGATTCGTGGTCATGCTCGACAACAGCGGCGGACCGATTAGCGGACCAAAGAACTGGAGCAGCGGTTACATGCCGGCCGCATATCAGGGCGTGACCTTGCGCGCGAGCGGAACGCCGATCTTCGACTTGGCTCCGCCCCCAGGGATCACGCGCGAACAACAGCGTGCGATGCTCGATCGGTTGAAGGAAAAGAATGAGGAGCACCTCGCGACTCGTGCCGATAACAGCGAACTCGCCGCACGCATCGTGAGTTACGAACTCGCGTTCAAGATGCAATCGTACGCGCCTGAGGCAGTGGATTTCACCCAGGAAACCAAGGAAACGCTTAATCTGTATGGCATCGACGGCACACGAACCGAGGACTTTGGCCGCAAATGTTTGCTCGCACGGCGACTGGTCGAACGCGGCGTGCGATTCATTCAAGTCTACAGCGGTGGCGCTCACAACGACGAAAACTGGGACGCCCACACGGACATCGCGAAGAACCACAACAAGCATTGCGGCGACACGGACAAACCAATCGCAGGGTTGTTGAAAGATCTGAAGCGTCGTGGGCTTCTCGATTCGACGATCGTGGTGTGGGGTGGCGAATTCGGTCGCCAACCGACGGCCGAATATGCGACCGGAACCGGCCGCGATCACAACAGCTACGGCTTCACGATGTGGCTCGCAGGTGGTGGAATCAAGGGCGGTGTCTCGGTCGGCAAGACCGACGAATTCGGCAACAACGCCGTCGAGGATCGGTATCACGTGAAGAATCTGCACGCGACCGTGTTGCAGCAAATGGGTCTGGATCCAAATCGGCTCAGTTATTTCTATGGTGGTCTCGATCAGAAGTTGGTTGGCGTCGAGGGAGCGGAGCCGATTAAGCAGATCATTTGATTCCGTTGAAAACGATGTCACATGCCCAGACGATTTCGACCATCCGCGAGTGTTTGCGAAGCACATTCGCATCACTCGACGCGTGGTTCGATCGTCCACCATCGGTTCGCCAATTCCATCCTGCATCCGGTCGATGGTCGATTGACCAAGTCCTGGAACACGTTTCGCTCACGAATCATTTCTTGATGCTGACACTCGGAAAATGGGTGCCGATCGCGGAACAACGATTCGCTCGCGGCGAACGACCAACTCGCGTCGAGAGCGAGTTGGATCGATTGCTTGTGATTGGCGATCGCGGCAGTTTCGGTTGGGAGCGACCCGAGCATATGGAGCCAAGCGGCGTTCCGTCATTGCCCGCCGTGCGCGAACGGTTGCACACGCAGCTTCGAGGGTGTGAAGCGTATCTCGATCGTCTCGCGAACGGTTGCGGATCGCTGTGTCAGATCACGATGACAGTCAACAATCTGGGCAAACTCGATCTCTATGAGTGGATGTACTTTCTCCTACAGCATGCACGTCGGCACCTCCAGCAAATGGAAGCGATCGAGTCCGAATTGATCACGGTCGATTCGAATCAATAAATTGCTCGCCGAGTTGCACTGAACGCGATTTTTCGGTTGCCTACTCATCTCACGCTGTGAACGCTAAACTAGACACTTGTTACGCTTGTTGCCCTGAACCGATCGTGGATAGTTATGCCGACGCCGACGAACCTCATTCGAAACTTTTGCATCATCGCCCACATCGACCACGGCAAAAGCACCCTCGCGGACCAATTTCTCCTGAAAACCGGAGCGGTCAGCGAACGCGATATTAAAGCACAGACGCTCGACAGCATGGACCTCGAACGTGAACGTGGCATCACGATTCGCATGCATCCAGTCACGGTTTACTACGAATACAAGGGCGAGAAATACGAACTCAACTTGATCGACACTCCTGGGCACGTCGATTTCAATTACGAAGTGAACCGCAGCCTTGCCGCGTGCGAAGGTGCAATTCTTGTTGCCGATGCGTTTCAAGGGGTACAAGCGCAGACCGTCGCGAACGGTTTCCTCGCACTCGAAGCGAATCTCAAAATCATCCCCACGCTGAACAAGATCGATCTGCCGCATGCACGCCCAGAGCATGTCATCAGCGAGATGGAACAAGCGATGTTGATCGAGGACATCGAAGATGTTCTGCGTGTGTCCGCGAAAGCCGGCATCGGCATTGAGGAATTGTTGGGGGCAGTCATCGATCGTGTTCCGCCGCCGTCCGGCAAACCGGACCAACCGCTCAAAGCACTGATCTACAACAGTCATTTCGATACGTACAAGGGCGTGGTCGTCTACATTCGCATGATTGATGGCACGATCAAACCTGGCCAACGAATCAAGTTAATGCGTGCGAACCGCGAGTTCGTGGTGACGGAACTCGGACAGTTTCGGCCATCGCCGACGAAAATCGACGAACTCGGTGCCGGCCAAGTCGGCTACTTCATGGCGAACATCAAGAACATCGGCGATGTGAATATCGGCGATACGGTCACGGATGCGTTTAATCCGACCGCCGAGCCGATGACCGGCTACAAAGAGCCGAAGCCGATGGTGTATTCTGGCTTGTATCCAGTCAATAACAACGAGTTTGAAGATCTCCGCGAAGCACTTGGCAAACTGAAACTGAATGACTCTTCCTTCACATTCACTCCAGAAGTTTCAGACGGCCTCGGGTTTGGTTTCCGCTGCGGATTCTTGGGGATGTTGCACCGCGAGATCATTCAACAGCGACTCGAACGCGATTGCGATCTTGACTTGGTGCAAACGGCGCCAAACGTAACGTATGAAATCAAGAAAATGAATGGTGAGATCATCACGGTTCACGGCCCACAGGATGTGCCCGACGGCGGCGGTATTGATGAATTCCGTGAGCCGATTGTAAAAATCAGTTTTCTCATCCCTGCCGAAAACATTGGTTCGTTAATGTCGATGTGTACGGAACGACGCGGCACTTTCATTCGAACAGAGTATTTAAGTACCAAGCGAGTGATATTAGTCTTTGAGATGCCATTGGCGGAAGTGATTTATGATTTGTATGACAAGTTGAAATCCGTCACACATGGCTATGGCACGATGGATTATGAGGTGACTGGGTATCGTGCTGCGGACTTAGTTCGTATGGATATTCTGGTGCATGGTAATCGTGTGGATGCGTTATCGATCATCGTGCATCGCGTCAATGCTGAACGCCGTGGTCGCAAAGTGTTGACGAAACTCCGCGAGGAAATCGACAAGCACCTATTTGAAGTGGCGTTGCAGGCTGCGATCGGCGGGCGGATCATCGCGCGCGAAACGATTGCGGCACAGAAGAAGAACGTGACGGCGAAGTGTTACGGCGGCGACATCACGCGAAAACGCAAGCTCTGGTCGAAGCAGGCCGAGGGGAAGAAACGCATGAAGGCGATCGGTCAAGTCGAAGTCCCACAAGAAGCATTCTTGGCCGTGTTGGAAGATGATTAAGAATCTTGTGATCGCCCGCACGGATTGACGGTTCACTTCGACTGCGGGCGAATCATCAAGACCAAGGCGATCGACACCAACGCGAAACTCGCGAAGATACCAAACGAGATGTTGAGTGGGATCTGTGCGTCACGCAACTCGCCGAATCCAAAGTCCGCCAACCCACCGCAACTGATACTCACAAAGTTCATGATACCGTAGCCTGTCGCACGCAATTCTGGGCGAACGATCTGCGACAGGATTGGCATGTTGTTGCAATCGAAGAACCCCCAACCCAGCCCGAACAGAATCAAGAACAGAATTGCGATTTGTAACGTGCTCGCGTTGCCGATACCGAAAATCGCCGGCACGATCATCACCATGCCAAGCGCACTCACATGAATCCGCCCACGATCGCTGCGGCGCATCCACCGATCCGCAAGGTAACCACCGACAACGGCGCCGACAATCGCAGCAACCTGCCAATAAAGTGTCGCCGTCACGCCAGCACGACCTTGGCCGATGTTGAATTCTTGCTTCAAAATCGCCGGCAACCAGTCACGCACCACCCAGCCAGCCATCGCAGGCAAAGTGAAATACAGCACTAAGAGTTTGAAGGATCGATTGCCCAATAACTCGGTGAATACTCCCACGGTCACAGGTTCACGCATGATATCGGCACGGCGATCGCGCAAAAGCAACACAAGGGGAACGGCGTACACGATGCCCGCGATTCCGCACACGCTGAACGCGAATCGCCATCCGAGGCTTGGTTCGTCAGCAAGATAGCCGCCGAATCCGCCCGCGATCACGCCGAGATAGATTGCGAGTTGATGGCACCCGACAGCACGCGAGCGAGTGTCCCCAGAGTGATAGTCCGCGATCAACGCCAATGCCGCAGGGATGTAAAACGCTTCGCTCATGCCCATCAACGCGCGAGCGATCAAGAGTTCGTCGTAGGTTGTCACGCGACCCGTCCACCACGTGATCGCGGACCAAACGAGGAGACTACCGCAGATCGTGAAGCGGCGACTGAACCGATCCGCAACGTATCCGCCCAGCAGGCTACAGACCGCATACACCCACTTGAACAGACCGAGCATGAACCCCCATTTCGCTTCGCGATTCGGCGAATCCGCCAGAATCGGAATCGATTCCATGACCGAAGTCTTCATCGATGCGATCAACTGGCGATCGAGATAGTTCAGGAGCGCCACGGGCATGAGGAGTGCGACGATGAGCCACGCGGAACGCATGTAAGAATTCTCGGAATGTCATTCGGAGGGAAGGAAGGACCACACTTGCGGCGAGCGAATTCCTGGTCGCGATTCACCACTTGCCACGATCCAGCTTCGATTCCAATGGATGCACGGCACGGTGACTCGTGGCGCTGGAATGTCACCGTCAGTTGACCAACGATCGTTGGGGATGTCGTAACGCAGAATTGTCTTCGTGAATCCGCGATGTCGATCGTGTGACACGCCGAGTTGCGTGCCGTCGTCGCCACCGAGAATCCAGAAGCTCTTTGCATTCGCAGGAGCTGGCGTCGCCGCGGCGGCTAGTGGAGTGGGTAGGTCTGCGATCCGTGTCCAACGTCCTGCGGAATAGCGATACGCATCTCTCAAATATTCTCGTTGGCCGTTGACGAGATTGACACCGCCAACGACGTACACCGAGTCACCCACACATGCCGCCATCGCCAAGATTCGCCCACGACCTGGAATCTCGGGTAACGGCGCCCATTTCGGTTGCGACGAATCCAACGGAAGTTGCCATGCGGATCGCATCGGTGTGCTGTCAGGCCGTTCTTGGCCGCCAACGATTACGATCCGATCGCCGACGACCGCACCACAGGCGTTTGCGATCGGTATCGGCATCGGAGCGAGGTGCTGGAAGGTGAGCTTTGAGTTCGACCACGTGAATTGCAGGACCTCGGAGTGATGACGATTGGAGTCACTTCCGCCAACGGCGACAAGCTGATTGCGAGAAGTCACACTCACGCCATAGCCACGTGCCCCTGGTAACCGACCGGCGACTGTCCATTGCGCGGATGGGTTCTCCAATAAGAAAACGGTATCGTACCAGACTTTCTTGCCGCCGTCCCACGGTTTCTTATCTGGGAAGTTGGCACCACCAGCGACGATGAGCGATCCGTTTATAACGCCACCGAACGCGCCCGCAAAGCCTTCGCGGTCTGGCAATGCGGCGAGTTGCTTCCAGGTGGCCATAGGACTTACTTCGAGTTTGACTTGAGAATGCCGTATTTCTGAAGCTGTTTACGAACATCGTCGGTCCAGGGGTATACTGTGGGCCGCGTTGGTTCGCTCGGTTCGACCCCTGGTGAACGTGGCAATCCGGCGATTGCGAATGTGGTCGCTTTGCGTACCAGCGGTAATACAAACTCGCCGCGACCGATCTTCCGCGAGCCGTTGATGGGCAGTGGGGTGACGGCCTTATCGAGCCGCTCGATTTCGATTTCCCCCACCAGCGGTTCGCCACGAATGGTTTGTTGAATCTGCACTTTCGGCGACGCATCGCCAGATTCGTCTACGCTCACGGTTGCCACAACGATCGAGGTGGCGGCCGTGAGTTGACCTGGCGACACAATTTGCACAATGCCTTTATTCGCGACTGTAACCCCCAGCCACGACAGCCAGCCGAGGAACGCGAGCGACGCGACGATGAGTTTGAGCCGTGCAAAACTCATCGTTCGGCCCTTCGTGCTGGGTACGCCGCGGTCGAGAATTCGTATTCCTCGCATAGTACAGTGTGGAGGTCGAACAAAGCGTGGAAATCGTTGCGGTCGTCGCGTTCCGACTTGCTCAGTTTCTCGATGCTGATCAGATTGAACACGATTTCGCCGATGTCGTCGGTCGTCTGCACGCCCCATTGTTTGAAGACTGTTGACGCCATCCAACCGAATTGGTCGGTCGCGTACTGGCACGCACCACGAACCAGTTCCTCACCGCTCACGTGTGCATCATGAGTCGGCTCGGGTTCATCGCGACGGCGGCCGAGTCGTTGTTGCGTGTAACTGACAGCATCGCACACGAACTCATACGCTTCGTAAGCGTATCTCGCATCCTCGCGAATCAGTTCTAGTAGTGCCGGATCCACTCACACTCTCCTCAACACGAACTCTCGACGTGTCTTGACCTGAATCGTTTTACAACCGCGTCAACACCTCATCCGCGGCGATCGGTAATCGGCGACCATCCTCGAACTCAACGAGCAACCGTCGCGACAACACTTCTTGTGCGAGAACTTTCGCATTACCGATCTTCGTGACAATCCGTTGGCCGACATCCGGCAATGACGCCTGCAATTCTTCGTACACATCTTGCTCGAACCGCAAGCAACACTTCAGCCGCCCGCAACGGCCGGAGATTTTGTTGGGGTCGAGTGACGCTTTTTGCAGTTTCGCCATGCGCATGCTGACTCGCGGTATCGCGACGAGGTGCGAGTTGCAACACACGGGTTGTCCGCAATCGCCATAGTCTGCGAGGAGCTTCGCCTCGTCACGCACGCCGATCTGTCGGAGTTCGATCCGCATCCGGAATTCCCGTGCGAGACTTTTCACGAGTTCGCGAAAATCGACACGACCCTCGGCGAGATAGTAAAAAAGAATCCGTTCACCGCCAAACAATCGCTCGACATCGACGAGTTGCATCACGAGACGATGGTCGCGAATGAGGCGTTCGGCGGTTGCGAAATCTGCGTCTCGCAAACGAGCCTGTTGGTTGTGTTGGTCGAGATCGTTCGTCGTCGCGACACGGATCAGTTCACCTCGTGTCGCTTCCGGAAGGGCTGCCATCATTTCTGGGGTTGATGGGCAAACCACCTCGCCCAACTCCATGCCACGCTCACTGCGAACGATCACGCGAATACTGCGATGGATCGTCGTGGGCAAATCCGAGCGAAATTCACCCAAGAACCGCATCGCGCCATGCCGCACGAGGTAGGAAGTTGGGATACTCAAGGGAGGACTCTCGAGAGCGTTCATGTGTTGCGACATCATTGTGAGCTTGAGTCGTCACAGATGCAACTCGACAATATCGCAATCTTGCAAAATGTGATCGCGCCCAACCGTTTGCCCATCGAATTGTCCACTGCCCCACACGCGTGCGTTTTTTAAGTTGTCCTCGAAATCCTTATGAACATAGCCTGCGAATTCCGCCACGCTACTGCCGATGGGGCAGGTGAACGGCGAGGTCTTGTCGGCCGGTTTGCCAGGTTGTTTGGTGTAAATTTTCATGACGCCGAGCGCACGGAAAATGGCCTGTCGTAGCTCGACTAGGTTATCGCCACGGTCAGCGGAGATCACAAGCGTCGGAAAGCGATCCGCGAATGTCTCTTGGGCGATTTCTAGCCGAATATCTGCCGCTTCGTCGTCGCACTTACTCATGACGAGGAGCGTTGGCACCTCATATGTGGTGGGATCGTCGTCGGATCCACGCGATTTCACCAACACGCGTCGAGCGAGTTTCAAGCGATCGATGACCGCTTGCGTGTTCGCGGGTCCATCGTCATCGCTGAGATCGAGGAACAACACGGCGGCGTCGGCGGCGCGAGTGAGATCGGTGATAAAATGTTCGTAAGCATCGGCGGTAATCGGCGGCAGATCGATGAGCTGCACCCGAACATCGTCGACTTCCATCATCCCTGGGATCGGTTCGCGAGTGGTGAACGGATACGGCGCGACGGTCGGCGTAGCTTTCGTGAGTTTGCCGAGGAGTTGTGATTTGCCAGCGTTCGGCGGACCGAGGAAGACGACCTGCCCAGCGCCTTGTTTCGGAATCTTGTACGTGCCTGGTGCGGCCTTCTTGGGGCCGAGTTTCGCCTGTTCGATTTCGTCCGAAAGTTCGCTGATTTTGGTCTTGAGCGCCGCCTGCACTTTTTCGCTG
Source organism: Ottelia alismoides (assembly GCA_037367405.1). Classification (NCBI taxonomy): domain Eukaryota; kingdom Viridiplantae; phylum Streptophyta; class Magnoliopsida; order Alismatales; family Hydrocharitaceae; genus Ottelia; species Ottelia alismoides. The sequence continues at coordinate 52,479 of JAZKJV010010684.1, read as the reverse complement.
GCCTTGTGCTTCGGCAGAATCACCCACATCTCGCGCAGTGCCGCGAGTTTGTCTTCGGGCGTGCGAGCCTTTTGGTAGCGAGCTTCGGCATCGTGGTATTGCGGCGGAAGATTGACGGCCATGTGAAATCATCTCAGATTAAGGTAAATGTGATTGTATGAACTCCAATACTGGAAAAGCAGTCATGTGAATCATGAATAATTGGCCGTTATACGAAGCATCACATCGTGGGCGAATATATCAATGATCTATTTGTGGAAATAATCTGTAAATTCGATTGTATTTGTGATGATTTATTGGGTGTTTAAGCTGTGTATTGAGTGCGTGTTCGTGTGGGGCCTTGTGGTGTCAACCAGTTCCAAAGGCGCTTCAAAAACCGCTCACTCAGCATCCAAATTAGGACTGCTATTCAGCCTGTGAATAATGAGTGCACACTTCCACCTGTAAGCTCATCAACGACAATCATCCAACTAACGCGATAGTTCGGATGACGGACACACTTGGCTTCGATCATTCGCTGATTGCTAATGTAGGAATCTCAGTTCCCCAGCACAACGCGCACAAGCATAGACAACACGATGAATCGACCCACTGTCTCCCCTCGCGTCTGGCTCAAGAGATGAATCGCGAGATATCGATGTATTCCCAAATCGCTCAGTCAAGAGCAGGCTCTGCTCTCCAAAACGAATCATCCCCCACTTTCTGCCGTCGCGACTGATACGGTGTGCTTTGTCTGTGCTTGGACGCTCCAGAAGCCAGGCTGTGTGCAGCCACGTCGAACTGCTACTAGTCCGAACAGGAACGCAACCATGACGCAGAGACTTGTTGCAATTACCGATCCCTCAACGCCGAATGCTCCGCCTGAGAGGAAATCCGGTCCGTTAGGCTGAATGGTTACAATCGCGCTCGTCGTGTGTCCGCTGACTGTGCCACCGACTACTCCGGCCTGCATTGCGTTCCAGCCCCAATGTAACCCGATCGGCAACCAAAGCGACCGACTGACCATATAAGCGGCGGCGAGGAGCGCGCCGGCTTGGAGGCTCAGCCCCAAGGCAGACACCAACGTGGCGTTCGGATTGCCGATATGCATGAGGCCGAACACAATTGCCGACAAAATCAACGCAAGCCATGATCCAAGCGACCGCTCGACGATACGAAACAGGATACCGCGGAGTAGGAGTTCTTCGAACACGGCAACTCCGAATTGTACAACGAGTGCGATGCCGATGAGTTGCGGCCAGTCCGTGCGTGGCGCAGTCTTTGCGACTGTCGACCAACCACACGAGTAAATCAGGCCAACAGACGCAAGAAACAGGGTCGTACCAATACCGAAGCCGGTAATTAGCCTGCGGACAAGACTGCTTGGGCCAACCTCGGTCGGCCAACGACGCTCGTAAATGCGTACGAAAAGAGCGTAGGTTCCAAGAGCGGTAGCTGCTGCTGTGAGTGTCGTTAGTGACACACCACCAACCGAAGGGAGTTGTTGGCCGAGTTTCTGACCGATTGTAATGCCGACGCCAACCAGAACAAAACCAACGACGATTTGTGTCAGTGGGTTGATGAGCAGGAACAGACCGGCGCGGCGGAAGAAGTTGGCCTGCGGAGCAGGTTGAGCAGCTATCCCTTCACCCATTTGGCAAATGCTCCGGATGAGAAAAGGCTGAATGAAGCGATCAAGTCAGCCGCAACGCAATCTCATAAATCTCGTCGATATCCAACACAGCGTTGTTTCGCTCGAAGAGGGCGGCGATCGCGGCGCGATGGATTTTCATCTTTGTTCCGCCGACGCCCAAGGCGCCGTAGCACACCACGCCGTCTCGTTCCTTCGCCGCGTCGATCAGGTCCACACCTTCGATGCCGGCTGGCGGAACGCCGTTCAGGTCGATGAGTAATCGCAAATCCTTCAACCCTTCACGATGCTTCTTCGGCAACAGCAACGCACCTGGCGCACCAGCGGCGACGACCAGTTCGCGACCCTCGAGAACTTTCGGAGCATCCGAACTCGACGATACACTCACAGGTTGTACACGCGCACCTGGAATATCGGCCTTAATCTTCTCTGCGACCATCACGGCGCGATCGAGTTGACGACTGCCGATGCGAACGTGTCCCCCATGCTTCGCGAGCAATCGCGCCACGCGTTGGCCCACAGGGCCGGTTCCGCCGAGGACGAGCGAATCGGCTTGATTCAAATTCACATGTCGACCAGCGGCACGAACCGCCGCCGCCGCCGTCGTGTTCGCGCCATTCGAGTCGAGCATGACTGACACAGTCAGCTTCGCCGCCGGAATCATGTGCTTGCGAATTTCGCTCACGAGCATCTCGCCCGCGACCACGTCCGATCCTCCAACGAAGATCGCCGTTCGGTGCAAATCTTTGCCACCACGTGTGAAGATACATCCATGGACCAACGCCATTACATTTTGTGGCGTCACGCCGCCGTAGCTGAACAAATGCTGCACGCCACTATCAATCGCTACGACACGATCAAAAGTGCTTGGCAAGGCGTCGGTATCGAGTTGAACGAGAATTGTGTGCTTATCGGACATGATGTTGACCACAGGATGCGAAACCGGTTGCCGCTGAAAAACGCTGTTCGAAGCAGATCAAAAGTTGGAATGGTTTTGAATCTGCAGAAGTTAGCGTTAGTCTGCGGCACCGTGATTTCAAAATCACTCGAATGGGTGTTTCGTATCTTTCGTCTTGATGATCTCGTCGATCGTCGGTGTCGCGCGCATTGCGTTCTTAATCGCGAGTTTTGTCGCTTCGTAGTTGTACTTATAAATCTTGCCGTTATCGTTCGCCTTCGCGTCGATGAACACGCCGCAGACGATCACGAATTCTTCGGCCTTGTCCTTGGGAATCACGCCTTCGATCACGCTATCGACGACCGCACGCGCGACTGCGGCTTGGGCTGGGCCGAACATGTGCAGCACTTGCTTGCTACCCTTGATCGTCACCTTCGTAATCATCACCGTCGCTGGCTTGCAGACGATGTTCGGCGAAACGACCGCAAGCAGGTTCGTGTGACCAGCGCTCTGATTCGCAAGAGCTTGCGCGAACGCGACACCGACTGGACCGCTCTTCGGTCCGATGAGCAGGTCGATGTGAGCGACGTTCGCGAGATCGCCGTTCTCCAAATACAGGCCTTCGCCGACATACATCACGGACATGAGAGGCTCCTTGTGTGGTGGGTCTCGAACTCGATGGATCCGTCGCCATCGGTTTACGGCGAGTGAATGAAAAAGCAACGGGCGCCGCAGAACTTCAGCGGTTCGCTATGATTCACCGCAGAGAATACCCAGACCGCGGACAACTTGACAAATCGAGAGTAGTCATTCGGAGTCCGGCGATGCTCACGACGAGTTTGCTCGAACACATCCTTGCCACGATCTCGCACCGTTCGATTGGCCTCGTGGGCGATTTATTTCTCGATCGTTATCTCGACATCGAGCCACGGTTTGATGAGCCATCGGTTGAAACTGGAAAGACCGCCTATCAAGTAACGCGAGTCCGTGCGTATCCTGGTGCGCTCGGCACGGTGATGAACAACCTCGTTGCACTCGGTGTGGGGCAAATCACCCCCATTACGATGATTGGCGACGACGGCGAAGGCTATGAACTCCGCCAAGCGCTGGCGAAGATGGCGGGCGTCGATGTGAGTGGACTCATCGTCACACAGGACCGCCGTACGCCGACGTATACCAAACCGATGTATGGAACCGAGGAACTGAATCGTCTCGACATCAAGAATCGCCACAAGACGACCCAAGAACTCGAACACAACCTGTTGCGGATCGTCGAGCAACTGTGGTCGCGATTCGATGCCGTGTTGGTCCTCGACCAAGTGAGCGAAGCGGATTGCGGCGTGGTGACGACGAGGGTGCGCGAGTCGTTGTGTCAGTTGGCGGAGCGGAATCCGCAGCGATTCATTTTGGCCGACAGTCGCGAACGCATTTCGCTTTTCCACAAGTTGTGCATCAAGCCGAATGCCGCCGAATGGGACTGCGCGAATCGTGAACTGTATCGTGCCGTGTTCTGGACGCACGGCGAACGTGGGATTCGTTTGCTCGAAGGTTCACAGTTCGACGAGTTCGTGCCAGCCTATCCGGTCGCAGGGCCGGTCGACACGTGTGGTGCTGGCGATAGTTGTTCGGCTGGCATCGTCTCCGCGATGGTGAGTGGTGCGAGTTTAGCCGAAGCCGCCGCGTTTGGGAATTTGATCGCGTCGATCACCGTGCAGCAACTCAGCACAACCGGAACCGCCACACCAGAACAAGTTCGTGCGCGATGGCGTGAAGTGTCATAAAACGGTTGGTGAGTGGTCTCGTTTTGGGGAGCTGACTTATGCGTGTCCGTATCGATCTGGTAGTCGTGGTGTTCGTTCTCGCCGTGAGTTCTTCGGCCTATGCCGAGTCCAGTGCCGTCGCCACCGCGATCGCGCAAATTCAGGCGATCGGCAAAGAAGGGGACGGCAACACTAAGGCCGCCGCGAGTTGGAGAACGATTGTTTCCGCGGGTGGATCGGCATTGATGCCCACGCTTCAAGGCTTCGTTGGCGCCTCGCCGACGGCGGCGAACTGGCTACGAACCGCGGTCGATGCGATCGTTGAGGGTGAAACAAAAGCTGGACGAAAACTTCCGTCCACTGAGTTGCTCGCATTCGTGAAGAACGCGAAGCAATCGCCTGTGGCACGTCGGATTGCCTACGAACTCTATGCGAAAGTCGACGCTGACGCTGCGAAACAATTACTGCCGACGTTTCTATCCGACGAAAGTCTTGAACTCCGTTATGACGCCGTCGCTGCGGAGATGGAACGTGTGCAGAAGTTGAAGGGCGATGCCATGAAAGCCGAATATGCGAAGATTCTGCCGCTCGCGCGTGATCTTGAACAAGTCGAGAAAATAGCGGAGTTATTGGAAAAGGCTGGCGGCACGAAAGTCGATCTCACGTCGCATTTTGGCTTCGTCACTGCGTGGCAAGTGATTGGTCCGTTCGACGGTCCGGACGGAGGATTTACTGCCGTCCATCCTCCCGAGCAAACCATCGATCTTAAGGCGAAGTACAAGGGCAAGGGGGACAAGGGTGAAATTGGCTGGAAGTATGTCCAGGCGGCGGCGGTCGGTGAGAAACTCGTCGGCGGAATGCCGCAGAACAAAACGAGCTACGGCACGGTCGATCTGAATGCGGTTTACGGTCAAGTTAAGTCGGCGGTCGTGTATGCATATGCTGTCGTGGAAGTCGAGCAGGAAACGCCGATCGATCTTCGCGCGGCGACGCAAAACTCGATTCACATCTACCTGAACGGCAAGAAGCTCTTCGAACGTGAAGAGTATCACCACGGAAACGGTTTTGGATCAACATGTGGGTCGCGGTACGTTGAAAGCCGGAAAGAACGAAATCCTGCTGAAGATTTGCCAAAACGATATGAAGGAACCGTGGGCGCAGGTGTGGACATTCCAACTGCGATTAAGTGACCACCTCGGCGGACCGAAGCCGTTCAAAACTGTGACACCGAAGTAACAGCGTGAGCTACTGTCTCCGTGATTCCACTCTCCACTCGCACCGACGACTTCCGCTAGGTTTTTTAGTGAACACGTGTTTGTAGCTGGTGCGTGTGGTGAACGAAGACACTGCTTGCAACGTGCGAATGAGAGAGTAAGAACATGCACAACGTGCTCGCTCGTCGTTGGTTTTTACAACACTGCGGCGTTGGTCTCGGCGCTGCGGCATTGAGTAGCCTCCTGACTCAGGACGGATACGCCGCGAGCAACGATCCCCTCGCCCCCCAATCGCCGCATTTCGCCCCTCGAGCGAAGCGTGTGATCTTCCTCTTCCAGGCTGGCGCGCCGAGCCATCTCGACTTGTTCGACAACAAGCCGGAACTCGCCAAGATGGATGGCAAATTACCACCGCCCAAACTCCTCGAAGGCTATCGCGCCGCGTTCATCAATCCGAACTCGAAGTGTCTCGGACCGAAGTTCAAATTCGCGAAACACGGCCAATCCGGCGCGGAACTCTCGGAACTCCTTCCGCACACGGCGAAGATCGTCGACGATATTGCGATCGTGAAGTCGATGGTTACCGACGCCTTCAATCATGCGCCGGCACAAGTGATGATGAACACGGGCGCGATGCAGTTTGGTCGGCCGAGCTTCGGTTCGTGGTGCCTGTATGGTCTCGGTCAAGAAACTCGGGATTTGCCTGGATTCGTCGTGTTCAGTACTGGGAGTAAGGGTCCGTCTGGTGGCAACGCCTGTTGGGGGTCGGGATTTTGCCCACGGTCTATAACGGCGTGCAATTTCGCGGCGGCGCTGAGCCAGTGTTGTTTCTCAGTAACCCGCCAGGCGTCGATGCAGCATCGCAACGTGACGCGCTCGATGGTGTGAATCGTCTCAATAAACTGCGACTCGACGCGGTCGGCGATCCGGAAATTGCGACGCGCATCAACAGTTACGAGATGGCGTATCGCATGCAGCACGCCGCACCTGAAGTGATGGACATAGGGAAAGAAGATAAGAAAACGCTAGAGATGTATGGAGCCGAACCTGGCAAAAACACCTACGCCAACGCGGCCTTGCTCGCACGTCGGCTGGTCGAGAAAGGTGTGCGATTCGTGCAAATTTATCACGAAGCCTGGGACCAACACGGCAATCTCGTAAACGACCTCAAGAAGAATTGCAAGAACACGGATCAAGCCTCGGCAGCGCTCGTGATGGACCTTAAGCGCCGTGGCTTGCTTGACGACACGTTGGTGATTTGGGGAGGCGAGTTCGGCCGCCACACCAATGGTGCAAGGTGGTAGCGATGGCCGCGACCACCATCCGAATGCGTTTACATACTGGATGGCCGGCGGTGGTATCAAAGGGGGACAGACGATCGGCAAAACCGACGACCTGGGATTCAACGCCGTCGAGGATCGTGTACATGTTCACGACCTACACGCAACGCTATTGCATTTATTGGGCTTCGATCACACGAAATTGACGTTTAAGTTCCAAGGGCGACAATTCCGCCTTACGGACGTTCACGGCAAGATCGTGCAAAAATTGTTGGCAACAGTGTGACCTCGCAGTAATGATTGATGCAACATCATGCAGGAGTGGCTGGATATGAGATGGGGACTGATCGCTGTGCTATGCTCGTATGGGTTACAATTGACTGCGCAAACTCCGGCCGCGCCCCCATTCACGGCAATCACGGATCCAAAACTGCAAAAAGAATACTTGATCGCTAACTATACGAAGTATGAATATCGCATTCCAATGCGTGACGGAGTGCGCTTATTCACAGCTGTTTATGTGCCCAAGGATGATAGCGTCAAATATCCATTCTTGCTGGTTCGCACACCATACAGTGTTGGTCCGTATGGTGTCAATAACTATCCGAATTCGTTGCGGCCTGGGTTTCAATTCGTGCAAGAGAAATTCATCTTCGTTATGCAAGATGTTCGTGGCCGCTGGATGTCGGAGGGTGAATTTGTCAACATGCGTCCGATCGCACACGCCGATCCCAAACAGACGGATGAATCGACGGATGTCTACGACACGATCGAGTGGCTCTTGAAGAACGTGAAGAATCACAATGGTTACGTCGGACAAACTGGTATTTCATACCCTGGACATTACACCTGCGCTGGGATGATTGATGCACATCCAGCACTCAAATGTGCGTCCCCACAGGCTCCTGTGACCGATTGGTTCATTGGCGATGACTTTCACCACAATGGCTGTCTGTTTTTACCGCATGCGTTCAATTTCATGTCGAGTTTTGGTAAGCCACGCCCAGAACCGATTCGCAAGAATCCATTCCAGCCATTCGACCACGATACGCCGGATGGTTATGATTTTTTTCTCAATCTCGGTCCGCTCGCGAATGCCGATAAAAAGTATTTCAAAGGTAGCGTTGGATTCTGGAATGAAATGATGCAACATGGTACTTATGATGAGTTTTGGCAGAAGAAAAACATTCGACAGCATCTCAAGAACATCAAACCAGCAGTGATGACCGTCGGCGGCTGGTTTGACCCTGAAAACTTATTCGGCGCGCTCGAGTGCTACCAGGCGACGGAGAAGGGGAGTCCGAATAATCCGAACAACTTTCTCGTCATGGGGCCGTGGGATCACGGCGGTTGGCGCGGCGATGGTTTGACGATGGGTAATGCACGGTTTAACAGCAAGACTGGCGAATACTTTCGCGAGAAAATCGAATTACCGTTTTTCAAACATCATCTCAAGGGTGATACGAACTGGTCCGCACCAGAAGCCTGGGTGTTCGAAACTGGGACAAATCTTTGGCGGAGGTTCGACTCCTGGCCGCCGAAACAGGCACAGAAACGAACGATGAATCTCGCGCCGAACGGTCACCTGACTGACGCCCGCACACGAATTGCGATCGATGGTGTCGATGAGTTCCTGTCCGACCCTGCGAAACCAGTGCCGTTCATCGAGAAAACCTCGGTTCGAATGGATTACGAGTACATGACTGCCGATCAGCGGTTCGCAAGTCGACGGCCTGATGTGTTGGTGTACCAAACGCCCGTCATGACCGAGGATTTTACGGTCGCTGGACCGATCGAGGTTGAGTTGTCGATCAGCACAAGCAGCACAGATGCGGACTGGATCGTGAAAGTGATCGATGTTTTTCCGAGCGACTATCCTGACGCTGACCCCAATCCCAGCGGTGTCCGAATGGGCGGCTATCAGATGCTCATTCGTGGCGAGCCGTTTCGTGGTAAGTTCCGGAACAGTTTCTCGAAGCCTGAGGCATTCAAACCGAACGAACGCACGACAATCAAGTTTACGATGCCGGATGTCTTTCACACGTTTCGCCCAGGTCATCGATTTGATGGTGCATGTGCAAAGCACGTGGTTTCCATTAGTTGATCGCAATCCACAAACCTTCTGTGATATTTACTCTGCGAAGGAATCGGATTTTGTGAAAGCGACACACAAGGTCTTTACAGGTGGCCCCATGCCGAGTCGTCTTTCGTTTCTCGTGAATCCATGAACATTGCTATTCTTTCACGCGGCGATGGCTGGCATGTACAAGACTTGATCCGTGCGGCGAATGAGTTGGGAGTTTCTGCGTCGGCGCTGGATTTTCGCCGCCTATTCGCCACAGAACACGCGCCACTCTCGACCTATGATGCTGCAATCATCCGCACGATGCCGGCCGGTTCATTAGAGCAAGTTGTGTTTCGAATGGATGTCATGCATGCATTAGAGTCGAGTGGTCGGACTGTCATCAATCCGCACGTGCAATTGAAACGTGTGTTGATAAATACCTCACGAATATCAGGCTCGCAAAAGCGGGTCTAATGATACCAGCGACGATTGTCTGCCAAACTGCCAACGATGCCCTCGCAGCGTTCGATACGCTTGGTGGCGATGTTGTGGTAAAACCGCTCTTCGGTGCTGAAGGTCGCGGCATGGTTCGAATTAGCGATCGCGAGTTGGCGTGGCGGACCTTTCATGCGATTGAGCAGACTCGCGGCGTGTTATACTTGCAGCAGTATTTGAGAAATCCAGGCTGGGATGTCCGAGCGTTTGTGTTGAATGGCCAAGTGATTGGTGCTATGAAACGCACGAGCCGCGGCGATTGGCGAACGAACGTTGCGCAAGGCGGACTCGCGGAGCGTCACGAACTGATGGCAGCAGAGTGCTCGCTTGCCATTCGTGCGACGATCGCGACCGGCGCAGTAGTTGCAGGTGTCGACTTAATGTTGGACGAACGCCATCAATGGCATGTTCTTGAAGTGAATGCTGTACCAGGTTGGAAAGCCCTCGCGCCAACATGTGATATTGATGTCGCGAAATTGATCATGAAATATCTTATTGATATGAAACGATGATGCATCAGTACAATATAGGCGAATTGGCGCAAATCGCATGCATATGGGAGGCAACCGCCCGCAAAGTCGGCAACGTGCATCGTCATGCCGATTTCACCACGACTGCTATATCAGATTTTTTAGTCAGTGCGATTGCAGTTGGTACTCCGTTCGCCGATGAGTGTCGAGGTGGTGTTGGATTGGCAATCTGCAACGCCGTCGAACGCACGCAATTCTTCGTGAAACAAAACACGAATCTCGGCATTTGCCTCCTGCTCGCGCCGCTCATCGCTTCGATGAATTCGCCATCGATTCGGCAGGGATTGCAGCCTGTACTGCAGCGATTGACAGTTGACGATGCCGCATGCGTTTATCGTGCCATCCGAGCTGCGAACCCTGGTGGACTCGGGAAAGTCGATTCGCAAGATGTGGCTGCGGAGCCAACTGTGACTCTCTTGGAGGCAATGGCACTCGCGGCGGAGCGTGATCTGATCGCACGGCAGTACATGAACGGTTTTGCAGATGTGTTTGAACTCGGCGTACCTTCACTGTGCGACGGATTCGAAACGCATGGTTGTCTCGAAGCCGCGATCGTCGAGTGCCAGTTCGCTTGGCTAACGGCATATCCGGATTCATTGATTGCTCGCAAATGCGGCGAAGAACATGCGATTCACGTACAACGACGTGCGGCACAGGTGCAAGAATTGGGGGGCGTGCGAACCCAAGCCGGGCGCCGTGCTGCGGTGGAACTCGATGCGTACTTGCGGTCGAATCAGAATCGTCTGAATCCTGGCACGACCGCCGATCTCGTGACCGCGTGCTTGTTCGTCGCCTTGCGAGAGGGCAAAGTAAAGCCGAGCGATCCGTTCCCGTGGCGTGCGAGCGATTGGTTGTGAGTACCAGGCGACGGAATTTGATCGTGACCTTTTACTGTCGCGTAGTGCGAGCTATTCATGAAAGCTGAATACTATCATATTCGGGTCACAAAAGATTCTTTCATCTTCAGTGCTGGCCATTTCATTACGTTTAATGGCGATCAAGGCGAACGTCTTCACGGTCACAATTATCGTGTTGCGGTCGAAGTTGCTGGTCCGCTCGATGAGAATCACTATGTCTTCGATTTCATCGCACTCCGCGATCGCACGCTGGAGATCGCGGCGAAGCTCGATCATCACATGTTGCTCGCAACTAACAATCCACTACTGCCCGTGACCGAAGTTGGCGACGCAATTGTCGTGCGGTTTGGTGCGAAGCAGTGGTGTTTTCCGCGTGAAGACTGCGTGCTGCTACCAATCGAAAACACGACTGCGGAACTTCTTGCGCGCTGGATCGCTCACGAATTGCTCGCCGTGTTGCGGAGTCGCCATCGAGTGGTGCCGAGCGAATTGCGAGTCGAAGTCGAAGAGAATATCGGCCAGTCCGCGGTATACACGGTTCGGCCGAGTTTTGAACCGTTACGACCCTCATGAGAGATTCACTTGCGAAATGTTGTTCAGTTGGCATAATAAACCTTTAGACGAGCGGAGACGCTCGTTCCTGCCTACTAAGCCTTCAGGGCTCTCATCATGATTTCGCGCCTCCTTGCACTGGTATTATTTGCTCAATTCTCACTCTCGTGTCTTGCGAGTGAGCCGAATCGCGAGAAGATTGAGTTTTTCGAATCGAAGATTCGCCCAGTCCTCGTGCAGCAATGTCAAAGTTGTCACTCCGATCTAGCAGAACAGGCGAATAAACTCAAAGGCGGATTGAAACTCGATTCGCGGGCGGGCTGGCTCGCTGGTGGTGATTCGGGCGCGGCAATCATTCCAGGGAAGCATGACCAAGGCACACTTCTGAACGCACTCAAGTACGTTGGTGACGTGCGGATGCCGCCGAAGGGTCAATTGCCGGATTCGGTCGTCAAGGACTTCGAACGGTGGATTCGTGATGGCGCGATCGATCCGCGAGCGAGTGCCAAGGCGAATCTAGAGAAACCCAAAGTCGACATACAGAAAGGCAAAGAGTTCTGGGCGTTCCAGCCTCCAAAATCTCACGCTCCGCCAATTGCAACCAAGCATCGCATTGATGCATTTGTCCAGGCGAAACTTGCAGAGTTGCAACTCAAGCCAGCATCGCCCGCTGAGGCACGTACCCTAGTGCGGCGAGTCTCGTTCGACCTCCTCGGCCTGCCGCCGACTAACGAACAAGTCGAAGCGTTCGTTACAGATTCCTCGCCGAACGCGTACCAGAAATTGGTCGATTCGTTGCTCACATCGCCAGCCTACGGCGAGCGATGGGCGAGACTGTGGCTCGATGTTGTACGCTACGCCGAAGATCAGGCACACATTGTTGGCAACGACGCATCACTGACCTATCCGAACGCATATTTGTATCGCGATTGGGTCATCGAATCGATGAACGCGGACATGCCCTATAACCGTTTCATTCAATATCAACTAGCGGCTGATCTCATTGACGGTAACGACTCTAAACACCTCGCGGCGCTTGGGTTCATTGGGTTGGGGCCGAAGTACTACGATCGTGGTAAGCTGTTCGTGATGGCCGAAGAATGGGAAGATCGTGTCGATGTCGTGGGGCGCGGTTTGTTGGGCCTGACGGTCGCGTGTGCCCGATGTCACGATCACAATTCGATCCAATTCGGACCGATGACTATTACGGTCTCGCGGGCGTGTTCGCCAGTACACGCATGTTCAATAAGCCACTGAATGCCACCTCCGAGAAACCCGCCCCTACTGACAAGAACCGAATTCAGGATGAGGCCAAGAAGCCGTCCGAAGCGTTGCACATCGTGCGAGAAGGCACGCCAACCGAGTTGAATGTGTTCGTACGTGGCGATGTGAATAACAAAGGTCCGCAAACCAAACGCCACTTTCTGCCGATCCTCAGCGAAACTCCCAAGACTTTTACCCAGGGCAGCGGACGGCGCGAGTTGGCCGACTCGATTGTCGATCCACGAAATCCGCTTACAGCACGTGTGATCGTGAATCGAATCTGGGCCGTGTACTTCGGTCGTGGTCTCGTCGCGACGCCGAGCAACTTCGGCAGCCTCGGCGAACGCCCCTCTCATCCGGAACTGCTCGACGACTTGGCGACTCGGTTCGTAGAGAACGGCTGGTCGCTAAAGTGGCTGCATCGCGAAATCGTGATGTCCGCAACTTATCGGCAATCGAGCATGGGGGACGCGAAAACAGTCGCTGTCGATCCGGATAACAAATGGCTCGGACGAATGCCACGACGACGACTCAGCGCAGAGGGGTGGCGTGATGCGATCTTGGTGGCGAGTGGACAACTCGATCGCTCCAAGATCGGCGGGCCGTCGATCGATCCGCTCGATCCGAAGCAACCGCGGCGTACGGTCTACAGTCGCGTGAGTCGACTGGAACTCAACCGATTTTTAGCGATGTACGATTTCCCAGATCCGAACGTGACCGCCGAGAAACGATCCGAGACAACGACCCCACTTCAGAAGCTGTTCGTGATCAATAGTCCATTTATGATTGCCCAGGCGGATTCGTTGGCCGGTCGACTGGTGAATGAGTTCCCAGAATCGTCGAGCGAATCGACGCTGAAACGAATCGAGACCGCTTACTCGTTGCTGTATGGTCGCCTACCGATCGAACCTGAACTCACACTGGCCGAACAGTTTCTCGCGAAGGATTCTAGCACGACACGCTGGAAGCAATTCGCTCACGTGCTGTTGGCGGCAAACGAACTGCTGTACATCGACTAACTCCGCGAACGCCTGTAACGAGGTTGACATGATTGATCTTCTTCCGATTGATCTTCCTCCGATTGATCTTCCTTGGTCGCGTCGCGAGATGTTGCATCGCGTTGGCATGGGTTTCGGTGCGCTCGGTCTTGCGGGTATGGTCGCCGATGTCCACGCCCGTGAACTCGCCCCAGAACCACGCAAACTCGGTCTACATTTCGCGCCGAAAGCCAAACGTGTCATTTTTCTCTTCATGAACGGCGGGCCGAGTCACGTTGACACGTTCGACCCCAAGCCAGCCCTCAAAAAGCACGAAGGTCAGAAGCCGTCAGGCGACCTGGAACGACGTGCGAAAGCCGGATTCGTTCCGTCGCCGTTCGCGTTCGCTCCGCACGGAAAATCGGGCGTAGTGATGAGCGAGTTGTTTCCGCAGTTGGCGAAGTGTGCAGACGATTTGTGCGTGATCCGCAGCATGCATACCGATGTGCCGAATCACGAACCTGGCCTGATCATCATGCACTCCGGCGTGCAGCAACCGACTCGGCCGAGTATCGGCTCATGGGTCACGTACGGTCTTGGCACGGAGAATCAGAACCTTCCAGGCTACGTGGTGCTAGGCCCGCGTCGGCCGGTCGTCGGTCCGCATCTGTGGTCGAATTCGTTCTTGCCTGGCTCGCATCAAGGCATGGCGGTGAACACGCAAGATATGCAGGTCGAAAAGCTCGTCGCGAATCTAAAACACCCCACGTTGACCCGTTCTGCACAAGGCGAGCAACTCGAATTGCTCACGGCACTGAATCGGATCCACGCGGCGAAACGAGAACAGGATTCGGCGCTCGAATCGCAAATTCGTGCGATGGAAGTCGCATTCGCAATGCAAACAGAAGCATCCGATGCGTTCGACATCTCGAAAGAACCTCAGACAATCAAAGATGCGTACGGCGAAACACTCTTCGGTCGGCAGTGCTTGTTAGCGCGTCGGCTATCTGAACGCGGTGTGCGATTCGTGCAGTCGTACTATCTTACGCCAGGCGGAAACCAACCGTGGGATACGCACACGAACAACGACGATGGGCATCGCAAACTCTGCGCCGATAGCGATCGAGCGACTGCGGCATTATTGACCGACTTGAAGCAACGTGGGCTACTCGATGAAACGCTCGTGATTTGGAGCGGCGAATTCGGTCGGACGCCGTATGCACAGCCGAACGAGAAGGGCAAACACGGTCGTGATCACCATCACAGTGCGTTCTGTACGGTCCTCGCTGGGGGCGGTGTGAAAGGCGGACTGATGTACGGCGCGAGCGATGAGGTCGGCATGTTTGCGGTCGAGAATCGTGTGCACGTTCACGACCTGCACGCGACGATCTTGCATTTGTTGGGCATCGATCACGAAAAGTTGACGTATCGCTACAGCGGTCGTGACTTCCGGCTCACGGATGTGAAGGGTGAACTCGTGAAAGGGATTCTCGCGTAATGCACTGCGCGAGCGGTTGTGTCGAACCGCTCGCGCCGGCTCGTCTATTTCTTTTTCGGTTCCAGAATCACCCACACCATCGAACCCAGCGGTGGGATTTTGCTCGTGTTTGCTTCGTAATTGAGTAATGCGTCATCTTTATCCATCTGAACGGGCAAATCGAGCATCGCGTCTGGAAAGTTTGAGATACTAATCACATCGCCATTGTTCGCACAATAAAATGGCTTGGCTTTCGGATCGTCCGGATCTTTGTAAATCTTGCTACCCGCGAAGACCCACTCGTAGGGCATCGGCTTCTTGGTATTGCGATCCTTGATCCACTCTTGCGCTTTTCAGTGTAATTCTTGCCACCTTTGATGTAATGAATCATCACAGTGATCACTTGGCCACTTGGCACCTTGAATTCGTCTTTTTCGGTTTTTGGATTCACGTACTGAACTGGCGAGCCAGCTTTGGCGCCCGCCGCTTCGAGTGCGGCGTGAATGAACTGCACGTCCGTAGTGACGCGGAGGATCGCTTCGTGTTCCTTTGTGCCCTTTTTGCACATGAACAATTCGAGTGGGCCACTAATGAGGCACACTTCTGCCGAGAACAGCACACGCCGTGTGCCGTCGGGTTTCTTCTCTAAATACAGAGACTTATCCGGTTGGAGCGGCACTAGTTCGGACTTCAAATCAGCCTTTGGAACAGTGGGTAATGGTTCGGGCTTGGGCAACGGTTCTAACAGGATGGCCAAACACCAACCACGACATGAACGCATCATGAGTCATCCCTCGTTCCGATGTAGAAATACGTCGTATTGTAGGAAGTTGAGGGAGTATACCAAACGACGCCAGCCTCGATTTCGAGGCTGGCGTAAGACACGAATCAATATGGAGCCGAGGGGAGCGAACCCCTGACCTCATCGTTGCGAACGATGCGCTCTACCAACTGAGCTACGACCCCGCAAGACTAGCATTCTTAGATTATCGACATGCGAAGACAAGTGCATTTAACTTCCTTTTACGCTCGGTAAACTTCTCGCGGTGGGCTTTCGCACGATCGTCCATTCTTTGCTTGCGAACGCCTCGGTGGTGCGGATTGTCGCTTTGATGACTTCTTCGCGGTCTTGGTTGTCGACCACTTCGACACGCAAAAACGACCACATCGCCTCGCGCGCAGATCGCACTGCCAATACAACTCGCCAAGCATGTGTGTCCCAAACGCACGCACGGAAGCGTCCGTCGATTTACCAATGATCTCTCGATCGCATTCACTTCGGACGGCTTCGTCTTGGCTTTTTTGTTTGCGATGCCTTTTTGCACGAGTTGCAGATCGAAAGTTATCCTGAGTGGTCCAGTGATTGGTGCGCCTGGCATTTTTGCCACTTCATCGAGCGCCGGACCGACTTAGCGTATTTTCCACTTCGAACCAGCATTCGACTTCGCTGATCCGAGCTTCGAATTTCAAATCGCTCGATAAGCCATCCACTTTCGCCAAAATGAGAAGGCGTTCGCCGCTTCGTTGGCCTTGCCCAACTCCCAGTAGAGTCGCGCCGCCGATCGTACGGCTGGGTACACTTCCCAGGCGTTCTCTTTGCATACTCGCGTGCGAAACCCATCAACTTCACCGCGGCTGCTTCCGCCGGAGCTTTGAACGTCTCGCCGCTCTCGCGGTCGGCCGCGCGCAACATCCAGAGTGCTTGTTTGAACTCCAAATATCGCTTCGTTTTCACATCGGACGGATTCGTCTTCAGGACATCGCCATAATCGGCTTGGACTTTGGTAGGGGCCTCTTTTTGCTTCAGACGTTTTCAACTTCATCGCTGTCGGACCGTCGAGGCCGGGCAACGCGCCATACGTGATGCTGATAATGTTCGATGCCGATATGTCGGCGAGCGTTTTGCCGCCGGATTCGACTTTCACACCGTTAACCGTTTCTTTCGCGACGCCACGCACCACTTCTTCGGCATAGTCTTTCTTGGGATTCCGGAACTTCACTTCATCACTCGCCCCAGCACCTTGCCCACTCACAGTGGGTAATGCGAGCCAGCCGAGACCGATCAACAACAATAGTAGGGATACACGACGAGTGAACATGCCGAACTCCGGAGAGAAGATAACGCATTGTAACGGAATCTTAGGCTGAAATGCGCAAGCGGACATCATTCATGAAGGATCGACGTCAGAAACCTCCGTGTACAGCAAGCCTGGTAATTGATCGATGCTGCTTGAGTTCTTTTGTTCTCGGTAACTCGCGAGACCATCATCACCCTTTTTCTCGGCCAATCGAGGAGTTGGCTGCGATGTCCGACAAATTCGTACTGCGGAACCGCGTAGCCGCACGAATCCGCAATGCGGTTCATTTCCAACACGATGATGGATCGCGTTCCAATCAGAATCGAAAAGTGTTGGGCATACTGGTTCCAATCAGCAGCGGTAGGTTCAATCACACGCCCGACGCCATAGAGCCGCAGGATACGTGGCGACCTGCGAACGCGCAAAACAGAATGGTGAGTCGGCCGTTCTCGCGCAGGTGTGCGATCGTTTCAACTCCGCTGCCTGTTAGATCGAGGTACGCAACCGTTGTTGACGTTAGCACACGAAAGGTGTCGAGACCTTTTGGCGAGAGATTGACGTGCCCAGTGGAGGCGAGTGGCGCCGTTGCCACGAAAAACATCTGCTGCTTAGCGATGAAGTTACGATGATCATCGGATAATTCTGCGAAGACCTTGCCCATGTCATGGCTCGCATGGTAGGGGTAGAAATAGCAGCGGCGGTGACTCGTCGAGTGAGTCACCGCCGTTACGGTTCGGTCTCGCGAAAAGAATTACTTCTTGCGAAGATTGTTCGCCTTGTATTTGCGATGGCGAACGCGGCTTCTTGTGAGCATTCCGAAGCGACTTCTTCTTATGTTGGAAGCCCATCGATCTTCTCCAAATGTGTGAATTTGCTCGTGGAAAATTATTAGACAGATGTTGTACGACTGAGCGGCTCTCCGTGCAAGTGGAAATCACATATTCTGTGAGCATGAAACTTGAACGACTACGACGATTTTTGTGTGGCAATCGCTGATGCTGTGGCAGGGTGGATTCTTGTTCTACTCAGCGATCGTAGTGCCGATCGGCGCCGACGTGTTGGGGTCCGATCGCGAACAGGTTTCGTAACGCAACGTGTCACGATTTGGCTCAACCGATGTGGCTGGTTGGCATTGCTTATGCTTTGCGTGGGATATCGCAGCGGTTTGGCAGTTGCGACTGGTGCGTGCGTCGATCGTGGTGGTGTGCGGAGTGCTGTTGGCGGTGTTGGTGGGCTATTTGCACTCAAAACTCGACGGAATGCTCGATATCGAAGAGCATCGCATTCGTGATCGACGCAATTTCTATCTCTGGCATGCGGTGTATTTGTGGGTGAGTGTCGTTCACTGGGTGCTGATGATGCTAGTATGCTGGCTGACGTTGCGAGCCTGGAGCGAACGCGACGTTACAACGAGTCCGGGTCGTGGATTACGCGAGCGTGACACTTCTGACAGCGTCGCGTGACAGCATCACACGTTGTGCTTCCTAGCAACTCACTGTAGTTTGAGCGTGTTGACGACGACGTCGACATAAGGCTTCGACCCGTGCACCAAGTGCTACGGCGGCCGAGTAAATCGCACACACGATTGCTATGCAGATTCTTCAAATTCACGACGTTTCTCTCGTACAAGTTCAACCCAACGACGAACGCTCGGAGAAAACAGTGTGAACGTCAACAGTATACAACAGAGTACTAATGAGATACCATGAAGTAAAGGACAATCAAGTCGGAGGCAGTCTTCTTGCTGCCGTATAAAAATAGATGATGCATAAGCTAATGGTAGCGATGATGCAACTCCATCCTACGGTCCGTATCCACCGCCAGCCGGAGCGGCACGCTATCGCAGTTAAAAAATAGACCGCGCAGATGCCTAAACAAAGTTACAGAAACCTGAATATTTCTCACGGCTACAACCAAGCCTAGCATCATGTAGAATGTGAAATGGCCATTAATAGATAGCTCGTAGCGGCCACGATCCGCGGACGTGACACTTCGACTTGGTGCGATTGAAACGATATCGATACACAGGTGCCGTCACGTGTTCCTGATTGGCAACCCGTTGCAAATCCGCAGGAATTCACTCGCTGACTGATAACGAGCATGCGGATCTTTCGCCATCGCTTTATGAATGACATTTGCGAGTGGTATCGGTAGTGACGGATTGCGGCGTGTCAAAGGTGGGACTTGTGAATACAGAACATGATTGAGAAGGGTTTCAATCGTGGCGGTGCGAAGGGTAAAGTGCGAGTGAGTAATTCGTATCCAATTAATCCAATCGCATAGATATCTGCGGGTTCTTTGGCTGGAAATCCTTGAAGTTGCTCCGGCGACATATAGAGTGGTGTTCCCAGTAAACGATTGTGTCGTAATCGTAGTGTCGATGAACGAGCGGGCGAGTCCGAAATCAATAATCACGACTCGACCATTGGGTTGAATGATGACATTCTCAGGTTTGAGATCGCGATGGATCACACCTTGCTGGTGGGCGTGCTGGATCGCCTCTAGTAATTGCATTAAGAAATCGATCACCTTTGCATGGTAGTCCTTCCTATTGAGGATTGGACATGGTTCATTCTGCTGCTGCGATGGAGGCGGAGTATCCATCGCCTGAATCCTGAGAGCTGCCGCATCAAACTGAAATGTCGGTGTCTCTTCAGGCGATGTGTTACCTTGGGGTGTGCTGCAAATCCAGTTGAAGTCGCCGTCGCAGTGAGGAATTCGATCGAGCCACTCACGCAATGAGATACCCTCGATGATCTCCATTACGATGTAACACAGCGATTCGGTTTGTCCGACCGAGTGCAATTCGACGATACCTGGATGATGAAGTTGTGCGACAGTCGACGCTTCACGGCAAAACCGGCGAATCAAGACGTCGCTATTGATTGCTTCGCCCAGGACCTTAATCGCAACTTTCTGATTCGTTTTCAACTCTCGTGCACTGTACACGACACCCATTCCACCACGACCAAGAAGCCCTTCGATCTCGTAGCCATCAAGCTGGGAACCTACAGCGAGTTTGGTGCGCGATACCGCCGTCATGACAGTCGCATGTGCCGATTTGGCGTGAGATGGGTGTGAGGAGTTGGATTTGATCCGCAATGGTGTTGATACTGCCATGAAAATCACCTGTTGCAATTCAGCAGTCGAACATAATGTGCATCGATTAGGACGAAGCACATGTTAGGTAGACGAAGGCTTTGAACCTACTGGAGGTCGCAAGGTTTCGAGCTATTGAGGCTTTAATCAAAGAGTTTTTCTGTTGCGAAATGAAAAATGTCGTTGTGATCGAACTTGGGTGTGCATTGTGGGAGCAGGTAATCCATATCGGGTTTCCGAAGTTCGGTTCGACTTCGGAAGCCCGACTACGTTCCAGCGATAAGTCGGATTTGTTTCAAATCAAACAAATGAACTCGACAAAGACCGCAAGCCAACTTACCGCACTTGCTCCGATTTCATGTGGCAATTCTTGTACTTCTTGCCGCTGCCGCAGTGACACGGATCGTTGCGACCCACTTTCGCGCCGGCATTTCGGATCGTCTCGATTTTCTTCGTCGACTCGCCGTCGTTCGCCTGAGCTGCGGCCTGTACCTGCGCCGCTTGCTCCGCCGACACTTGCTGTCGACGCGCGACCATCGCGCTTTCTGCCTGACGTTGCACAGCCATTGCTCCGGCCCACAATGCACTCTGAACCTGATCGTCGCCAATGTCTTCCATCTTGAATACGAGCTTCGTCGTGCGCTCGTGAACGCCGTCCCACATCGCCTCGAACAACTTCATTCCCTCTTTCTTGTACACGATCTTTGGGTCTTCCTGCGCATAGCCGCTCATGCCGACTGTGCTGCGGAGGTGGTCCATCGTCAAGAGGTGGCTCTTCCACGCGCTGTCAAGCTCATCAAGAACAAGCCGCCGTTCCATGTCGTGCATTTCCGGCCGATACTTCTCGTCGAACGCGTTGAGAATCAGATCGCGAGCCTTGGTCTTGTTCACGTTCGTGAGCGTCGTGGGATCGATCTCGATCGCGAGTTCCTTCTTCACCCAATCGGCTAACTCGGTTGCGTCTCCAGATTCGGAGACCGACGCGCCGCTAAAGACCTCTTCGATATGTGCGTTGATTTCGGTGATATCCGCCTTCGGCATCGCCGTCTGACTGACTTCACTGAGTTTCGCTAAGATCGTCGACCGCGGTTCGGTCCGGAACATCTCTTCGTTGAACGTCGTACCTGTGAAACGATGGTTCGCCCAACCCAAAAGCTGATCGCGATTTGGGCGCCGCGTCGGCGTGGTACGTTCCGGCAGAAACGCCGCCAGCCCAACGGACACTGGAAACTCTATGTCCTTTTTGTGGTAAGTTTCCAGCACTTTTTTGCGAACGTCAGCGATGATTTCCGCTTCGTCTTTCGTGAGGTAATCTGTCGCGTCGAGGATGAGCGAGAACTGGCTGCGTGCCCAATCCGCGAGCGATTCCAATCCATACTGACGCTCGAGGTAGCGCTTGCCGTCGCTCAAATCGACTGCTTCAATCGCTTGTGTTGCGGTTTCCAGGAATCGCTCGCCGAGTTCTTCACGTGGAATTTTCTTCAGGTCGGCGATGCTCGTTTTGAAATTGAATTTCGACTCAGCAATTCGTGCCAGTTCTTGCCACTTCCAATCCTTCTCGTCGTCGCCGCCGAGGTTTTCGTCGATTGCTTCCTGGATGTAGATCGGCGTCGCGTCGAGCGCCATATCTTTTGCGACGCGGTCCGCTTCTTCGAAACTACATCCTCGAAACGCTGCCGCTTCCGCTTCGACGCCGAGTCGATTCGAGACAAATGTCGCGAAGCTACCCGTGCCGTAGTCGGAGGCTGTGTAGCGTGCGATCGCGAGTTTTACCTGGGAGATAATCATGTCCAAAATCATCGCCCGTGGATTGCCGCCGTCGAGAATCGCTTGCCGCGCCGAGTAAATGCGCTTCCGCTGCGTATCCATAACCTCGTCGTATTCCAGCAGATTCTTGCGCTGATCGAAGTGATATTCCTCGACTTTGCGTTGGGCTTTTTCGATCTGTCGCGACAACATCCCAGATTCAATCGCTTCGCCTTCTTTGAGTCCGATCAGCGGACTGTTCATGAGGCGCGCCATTCGTTCACCGCCGAAGAGCCGCATCAGTTCGTCTTCGAGTGAGATGAAAAACTTGGAGGAACCAGGATCACCCTGACGGCCGGCTCGACCACGAAGCTGATTATCGATTCGGCGGCTCTCGTGGCGTTCTGTACCGACAATGTGCAGACCGCCGAGCTCCGCGATGCGTCGCCCTTCATCCTTCATTTTCTCGCGGTTTTCGATCTCATCGACCGTGCGTTTCCACACGTCTTCTGGCACTTCGAGACGAGTTGGATACTTGATTCGACCATCGTCGTTCTTCTCGTTTTTGAGTCGTGCCCACGCGAGAGTTTCTGGGTTTCCACCGAGGATGATATCCGTACCACGACCAGCCATGTTTGTTGAAATGGTGACCGCGTTCTTTCGGCCCGCCTGCGCGACGATTTCCGCTTCGCGAGCGACGTTTTCCGGTTTCGCGTTGAGCAACTCGTGTTTCACACCCTGCCGCTTGAGCAACACCGACAGTTTTTCGCTCTTGGCCACATCGGTCGTGCCAATCAGAATCGGCCGGCCGCTCTTGTGAACGTCAACGACTTCCGCCACGACGGCTTCCCATTTCTCGCGTTCGCTCTTGTACACGGCGTCTGGGCTGTTGACACGACGTAGGGGGCGGTTGGTCGGAATTGCTACCACATCGAGATCGTAAATCTTTGCGAATTCCGTGGCTTCGGTCATAGCCGTACCGGACATACCGCCGATCTTCTTGTAAAGCTTAAAGAAGTTTTGGAGTGTGACCGTCGCGAGCGTTTGCGTTTCCTGCTTGATTTTCACGCCTTCTTTTCGATGCTTCGCTTCGACCGCTTGATGCAACCCATCGCTCCACTGGCGGCCGAACATCGCACGGCCCGTGAATTCATCGATGATAATGATGCCGAGTTCGTTGTTCTCGCGCGGATCGGGCGCGATCATGTAGTGGCGGTCTTTATGGTACAAGTGGTGCGACTTCAACGCGTTGTCGATGAGATGCGGCCATTCCATGTTACCGGCCGTGTAGAAACTCTCGACACCTGCCAGTTTTTCCGCTTCGCGAACGCCAAGATCCGTGAGTGTCGCACTACGGTCCTTTTCGCGAATCTCGAAGTACACTCCGCGAATCGGCTTCGGCTGGCCGCTCTTGCCCGCACCGCCGCTCATCAGCATGAGCATCTCGCCCGCGACTTGGAACTTCGTGGGGTTCGTGGGGTCTGGTAGGACTTCGACGATTGGCAGATTATCTCCCTCGGTGCCGTGACCAGTACTGACCCCTTTTGCTTTCAGTTCATTGCGCGCTTTACGTTCCAACTCCGTGAGTTTGCGGACGATTTCATCAGATTTTTCGTAGTTGCGAACATCCGTATAGGCAGGTCCGCTGATGATGAGCGGTGTCCGGGCTTCGTCGATGAGGATGTTGTCGACTTCGTCGATAATCGCGAAGTTCAGTGGTGTGCGCTGGCACTGGCGATAGTACGGATCGAATTTCTCGTCGTCGTGGCGTGCGGGCTTCATGTTATCGCGGAGATAATCGAAGCCGAATTCGCTATTCGTGCCGTAGGTGATGTCGCAGTTGTAAGCGTGGCGGCGACGTTCCGGATCCATGTCGCTTTGGATGTACGCCGCCGTCATGCCGAGTGTTTGGAAAATCGGCAACATCCACTCGCAGTCACGGCGTGCGAGGTAGTCGTTCACGGTAATGACGTGAACGCCTTTGCCTTCGAGTGCGTTCAAATACGCGGGCAACGTCGCGACAAGTGTTTTCCCTTCGCCCGTGACCATCTCGGCGATGCCGCGACGATGCAATACCACGCCGCCGATCATCTGCACGTCGTAATGGCGCATCCCCTTCGCACGCCGCCCAGCTTCACGACATGCCGCGAATGCTTCTGGAAGCAGATCGTCGAGTGTTTCGCCTTTCGCGAGTCGTTCACGAAACTTCGGCGTTAGCCCCTTGAGGTCCGCGTCGCTCAACGCCTTCATCGACTCTTCAAGTTTGTTGATTTTATCGAGAATCGATCCAGGCGTGATCGAATGGTCGACGGCGTTCTTGGCGCGATAGTAGCCGACGCCGCGTACGGTCCGTTCGTTTGCGGAACCGAAGAGTCGCGTGATGAACCCGAGGCTACCTTCGATGAGGTTATTGAACGAATCGCCGATTTTTTCCAACAAACCGGCTTCCATCTTCGTGTCCGTCGCCATGAACGTTAGCCTCGACCGCGGGCGTGTGAGAGAAACAGACGGTTAATCTAGGATTTCTCGTCGAACACGGTCAAGCCAGACCCGATTCGCTCCGCGTTGCGGAGGCGTTCAGCCGCAGCGTATGAGAACTACTCCGCTGGAACTTGTCTTGCAATTTTCGTGACACTTTCGCGACAGTGGGGAGGTATTCGCAAACAACAACTCACAGGAATCAATCATGCGACGAACGATTTCACTTCTTACGTTGCTCTTCGCGACGAACTTCCTCACCGCAGCCGAACCACCGACGGTCGAACTGCGAATTCAATCGGTCAAGCAACTCGTCACGTATCTGCCCTATCTTGGCGAGTTAGTCGGGCAGGGCGAACAGGCGGAGAATGCGGTCAACTTCATCGACGCGTTCGGTGGCAAAAAAGGCGTTATTGAAGGTGTTGATTTGAATAAACCGATCGGCTTCTATGCCTCGCTCACGCCAGCGATGATCGATAGTCCCCTCGTGTTGATGATGCCAGTCGCCGATAAAGCCGCCGTCCTCAAGTTGATGAAGGAGAAGCTGAATTTGAAGCCGGAAGAGGGCGACGATGGCGTTTACAGCTTTAGCGTTCCGCAAGTCCCCACGCCATTATTTTTCTCGTTCCACGAAGGGTATCTGTGCCTAACGGCGCTAAACAAAGAAAACGTGCTGCCGAAAAAACTGCTCAACCCCAAAGACTTCTTCGCGAAGGATCTCAAGTCGGCCGCATCGTTGACGCTGAATCTCGATCGATTGCCGAACGAAGTCAAGAAACAAGTCCTCGGTCAGATGGAATTGAAGTTCGCGGATGAGAAGGGCAAACCGGCAAAGAGCGAAGGCGAACGCAAACTCCGCGAACTAATTCTCGATGCGATTTTTGGCGGCGTCAAGATGCTGTTCAACGACGGCCGTGCGGCGAATCTGGATCTCACGATCGAGCCGAAGACCGACGATATTGCGCTGAATTTCCAGCTTGGTGCGAAGTCCAACTCGGAACTGCAAACGATTCTGGTCGACTCGGCGAAGCGGAAAAGTGTCGCGAGCCAAGCAGCGACTGCGAAACATCCGATGCTGAGCCTCAGCGTCAATGCGTCCGTTCCAGAATCGATGCTGAAACGTTACCGTGAAGTCGTCGACTTGGCGATGGGCGAAGTGTTGGAGAACGCGAAAGCTGGCGATCGCGATGGAATGAAAATGCTGCTCGACGCACTCGAACCGACACTCAAGTCTGGCATCCTCCAGTTCGGCGCCAAGTACGTGGGGCCGACGAGCAAGCCGACGCTCACAGCGGCGCTGCGGATGGTCGAAGGAAAGAAGATCGAGTCGTTCGCCAAAGAAGTCGCGAAGTTTGTCGCCGAGTTCCAGCAAGCAATCACGTTCGACGTTGAAAAACTAGAGAAGGCGAATCTGCACAAACTCGCGCTGCCGCTGCCGGAATTCGAAAAGATCTTCAAAAACGATCTGGTGTGGTTGGCGACGGGTGATGATCTGATCGTGGTCGGCGTTGACGACCTGAACGCATCGACGAAGCAACTCGCGAATGCTTCTGCGGTGGTCGCGCCGATCCTGCACTTTGAAGCGGGCGCGGCCGGATTAGCATTCTACCTCGAGAAGAACGTGCGTGGCGACCAACTCAAAAAACTCATCTCCGAGACGTTCGGCGACGACCCAAGCGGAAAAGATACAGTTGGCGTTAGCGTTACTGCGGGCGAGACCCTCAAGGCGAACGTCTCAATCAAGGGCAAAGCTGTGCAATTCTTAGTGGCGATCGACAAGAAGAAAAAAGGATCGTAACCGAATTAAATCTCGACCGACGAGAATCGAATGAACCTGATGCATCAGCATCCGCTGGTGCAGTGACTCTCAATAACGAGGTTTAGGATGCGTGGATTGCGATATGCCGCACTCGCGGTGACATTGCTCGGGCTCTCTGTTCCCCTGCGAGCCGATGACAAATCCGACGATGCGAAAACCGCACGCGCGATCGTTGACAAAGCCATCGTCGCACACGGCGGAGCCGACAATTTGAAGAAATATCCGGCCTCGATCGTGAAGTTCAAAGGGAATGTCCAGATCATGGGTAATGAGCTCCCGTTGACAGGCGAGTTCAACGTGGTGGGTCTGACGAAACTCAAAGCCGAGATCGAAATCGAAGCTGGTGGACAAAAGATTCTGATCAAAAACGTGGTGAATGGTAACAAGGGTTGGGTGAATGCGGCAGGAATGGAAAAAGAACTGAGCAAAGAAGATGTGACCGAAGAGCTACAAAAGATGCACGCCGCGGCGCTCGCGATGCTCTTTCCGCTCGTCGACGGTAAAGACTACACCTACGCCACGACCGGCGAACAGAAAATTGGCGAGAACACCACTGTTGGCGTTCGTGTATCCAAGAAGGGTAATCGCGACGTGACGCTCTATTTCGACAAAACGTCACACATGCTCCTCAAGCATGAGTCGATGGTGAAGGACGACATGACTGGTCAGGAAGTGTTGGAAGAAACGATCCAGTCAGATTTCAAAACTGTGAAGGGCACGAAGCAAGCGATGAAGTTCAAAACGAAACGTGATGGTAAGGCGTTCATGGATGGTGAGGTCACGGATATCCAGCTGCTCGAAACGCTCGAAGACAATCTCTTCGTCAAGCCGTAACTGATGTATTTTTCTGGTGTTCGGGCTGCTGTTTGGAATTATTCCAAACTTGCGGCCCGTTTTCGATTCGGCTCGTGCCATCTCAAGGAATGGCAATTTCACAAACGCCGCTGTCGCCCCAACTCCTCGACGCCGCTCGCGTTGGCGAAGTCGCTGCGCTCGGATCGTTGCTCGAAAGCTATCGGCAATATCTCACGATCCTTGCCCGCGTTCAACTCGATAAGGCAATGCAAGTCAAAGTGGGTGCTTCGGCATCGTGCAAGAAACGTTTCTTGAAGCTCATCGCGATTTCGTTCAATTTCGCGGCCAAAGTGTGCCGGAGTTACTCGGCTGGTTGCGACAAATCCTCGCTCGAAATCTCGGCTAACCAGATTCGCCACTACCGCGGCACACGTGCCCGTGATCTTCGACTCGAGCAGGGCATCGCCTTCGCTCTTGGTCAGTCGTCGGAACACATGGCGAGCAGTTTGCCAGCACACGGCGACACTCCTGACCAATCTGCTGCTCGCGGAGGAAGCCGCGGTCTTGCTGGCGAACGCACTCAGTAAGTTACCGCCTGACTATCGCGATGTCTTGATCTTGCGTAACCTGGAAGAACTGACATTCCCTGAAGTTGCCGAACGGATGGGAAAAACCGTTGATAGCGTGAAAAAACTGTGGGTGCGTGGCCTCGCCCAACTCCGCGGCTTACTCCCTCAAAACCTGTGACCATGACGACGACGAAATCAGTTGCTGCGGCGACCAGTTCTGCCTACGACGATCCACGTGTTGTGGAGGCGTTGGAACGCTATCTGGATTTACTCGAATCCGGCCGCGCGCCGGATCGGCGCGAGTTCCTCTACGAATACGCCGACATTGCGACGGCACTCGACGACTGCTTGAGTGGACTCGATTTTCTTCGTCACGCCGCACCGACCGACACCACACTCATCATGCCGGAAATGCTGGGGAATTCCGCATCCTCCGCGAACTTGGCCGTGGTGGGATGGGCATTGTCTATGAAGCCGAACAGACCCAGCCTTCGCCGCCGCGTCGCGCTCAAGACATTGCCGATGGCGAACGGTCTCCAGGAAGTGGACCGTGAACGGTTCCTCAACGAATCGCAAGCCGCGGCAATGCTCGATCACCCAAACATCGTTTCGGTCTATGCCGTGGGGCGCGAACGCGGCATACACTTTTACGCAATGCAGTTGATTACGGGTGCGTCGCTTGCCGAACTGCTCGACCTCGCACGCTCCAAATCGAATGCGACCGCAGGTGACCTCGGCCGAAGCGATACAGAGCCGAACAATCCGACGGCGTGTTCAGCCAAGCCGACACCATCAGCAATCCCCTTACCGACACCCGCGAAGTCATTACCGACTACATGGACCGAGATCGTCCGGTTGATGATTCAAGCAGCGAATGCACTCGCACACGCACACGAACGCGGTATCGTCCATCGCGATGTGAAGCCCGCGAACTGCCTCGTCGACGCGCACGGACATCTCTGGCTTGTCGACTTTGGACTCCGCGCGAATTACGAATGCCACCAACCTCACACGGACGGGCACCATGGTTGGCACGCTCCGTTACATGGCGCCAGAGCAAGTCGAACCGAACCGTGGGATCGTCGATCAACGCACCGACCTCTACGGACTCGGCGCGGACCTTGTACGAACTGCTCACGCATCAGCCTGTATTCGCGGCGGAGGATCGTGGCCAACTCATCAACGCCATTCTGAACCACCAACCAGTCGCCGTACGGCAACTCGTGCCTACGATACCGCGTGATCTGGAAACGATCACCTTGCAGTTGATCGCAAAAGAACCCAGTGAACGCTACCGCTCGGCGGCTGAGGTTGCGGCAGATTTTGAGCGGCTCTTGGCGGGTGAATCGATCCTGGCTAGTCGCCCGACCATCGCTCAACGTGCGACGAAATGGGTCATTCATCATCGTTGGATTTCGCTCTTCGCCGCGATGATGGTTGGAGGATTCATCGGATTGCAAACGATGAACAACGTCTGGTTGCGGCAATCGAATGACGCGATGCGGAACGAACGTCGCGCGATGTGGGATGCGATGAATGCGTTTCACCTCACATTCGTCGAAGATAAACTCGCACGCGACGGCGGATTGCAAAACGACGAGCGCAAGATGCTCGAAGAAGCCCGCCATCAATTCCGACGGCTTGGCGAATTCGTGCCATTCACGGTCGACGATCGTATCGCCGTCGCACGGAGTTGGCGGCGTGTGGGGGACATAGCGAGTCGGCTAGGCGATACGGTTGACGCGGAGCATGCGTATCGTGAAGCGGGTCGCGTTCTGACGCAGTTGACCGAAGCTCCAGCGGATGGCATACGTGAACGAGCGGCGACGGCGAACAATCGTGGAAATCTCGAACGCCACCAAGGGCAACTTGTGCGCGCCGGCCAGAGTTATCGCGCTGCGGCGCTCGCGTGGAAGAGTTTGGTCGATCAACGTGAGGCGCGGCAAGACGATCGAGCTGAGTTGGCTGGGCGTCGAACAGAATCAAGGACTGGTGTGGCAACTCGAAGACAAACATCTGGAAGCCGTGAGCTGCTTTCAAACGGCACAAACACGTTATGCACAACTTGTTCGTGAGTCTCCGCAGCGACAGACTGGATCGAGCACACCGCCGCGGCTGGGCACAATCTTGCACGCTCGTTGCTGGCACTCGACCAACTCGCGGAAGCCGAAACGACGCTCCGAGATGCCTTGGTTTTGTGGGAGAATTCGTTGGCGTTCGTGAATCGCCCCCTCGAAACACGTCGGCGAACCGAGCGGACACGATTACTACTCGTGGAAGTACTGATTCGTCGCGCGCAGTTCGCCGAAGCGACGAGTCTCGCGAAACAATCGCAGGCGACGTTGGCGCGATACGCCCAAGATGATTTCCGTGAGCATTCGTCTGGGACTGGGCCGCCGCGACGCGACTGCTAGCAGAATCGCAGTTGGCGACGCCGAACGATGCTCTTGATGAGTTACAACGAGTGATCGAACGGCTTACACCGCTATCGTCTATGCCGGAAGCCATCATCGAGTTGGCTCGCGTCCACGCCGTGACTGCACGAATCTTGCACGTGGGCGGAAAGCGAACAGAAGCGATTCACGCATCTGGGCGTGCAGTGGAGTGGGCAGAGCGGATCACGGATCGACGAGTGCGTGAACAGATGGTCAAGATGATCCATACTGTGCAGCGGATGAATTAAGGGTGAGACTCGGCGGAAACTGAACGAGAGAGGCCGTGATGGTAAAGTCACGATGCGGATGCGTCCTCGATTCCTCACATGCGAGGAACTGCCTGATCGCGCCGTCGCCAATGCGACGCAGCCTGTTGAACTCACGTCGACATCCACGATTGACACACCGCCCGTGACGGAACCGCAATTTCACACCATGACTGGCTCCAGATCGTTCACAGAATCACATCTGCAGGCAGGCTTTACGATCAAAGAAATTACACTCGCAGTACCCACGATTGCGACTCACAACGTTGTGGTGAGTCTCATTCCAGTCAGACGGCTCACACGAAACGAGGCCCTTCGAATACTCGGGTTCCATAGCATTCAGCAAGTTCAGTGACGATGTTCATGTCGATACTCTGGCTTATCATGCGGTGCTGCGTGTGAGCGAAGTCGAAGGTGTGGGCGTCACGCATATCGATTATCCGATATTTGTGACCATGACTGAACTCACCCAACCACTGGATAATTCCAATTCTGGAGGGTCTGACTTCAATCCAGGTACACCTCCAAGCCTCGCGCCGGACTATTCAGAGAGCGATGGGCAAATTCGGTCGAGCGGTGTGTATCTTCAACTTCCTGACGCACTCGCTCAATTGGGACTCCTAGCGTCGGCACCCGTGGAATTGAGCATCGGTCCAGCCCGTGTGACGTCGACCAGATTGACATTATCTCCGCTGCCGCCTCCGATTCCGGTCGTTCCGGTAACACCAACGATTCCGCCACCCTCACAACAGCCAGATGATGGGTTATTCAATCCAGGCGCCGTGATCGGCCCCCTACCAGCACCGACGACCTCAAAGGGGACCGGAGCGAATATCCAGCCCCCCAGTAATGGAAATCTGGACGGACGAGGTGCAACGAAGCCGACACCACACTTGACCTTCAACGCGGTCTTGTTGGCGTCGGAGCAACACGATTATCGCTCGCACGCAGGCTCGTCGGTGGGGACGCAGCAGACTACGTTCGTCCAGTCCGTGGAACGATCGACAAACTCCGGCCCACAGTGGGTCCGCATCACGGATGATCGCTCCACGCAGACTGAACGCGTGCCGTTTCTGCATTCAGGCCGCAACTTCGCCGACATCATGATTGAATATCAATCCTGGCGCAGCAACGTGAGTCACACTGACACACCATCGGTTCGAGTCACCAGTTCGGCACGCGATGCAAACACAACGGTCAATCGATCGGTCACAAACTTCGACTGGATGATTCACGACCTTCAGGCAAACGCGGAAACTCCGGAACGTCCCCTTGAAGTTGCGTATGCGGTTATCGATCGATTGGCGAATCTGCCCCTCTGCGAAGCGCCGTTCCCAGATACGGCTCCGATCGAGACCGAACCTCAGCGTTCGCGATTCGCAAGTTGGTTTGCCATGCTCGCGTTCACGACTCTATCGTGGTCGGTGTGGCGACGCACGCCCGCACGCGAATCGAAGCCGTACACCAACCCCACGAGTTTTGGCTGCTTCGAGTGATTGCTTCAATCGTTCGCTTCGTACAATGCGTCGCATGAAGCTGAAGCAATCGCCGGACGATTTCGTCGTCGAGGAACTCACCGAACTCACGCCGTCCGATGGACCGTTCGCGTTCTATTCCCTCAACAAAACCGGTTGGACAACTCCTGATGCACTCGCCGCGATCCGTCGTCGTTGGCAGATTGATCTTCGCAAACTGAATTACGGCGGATTAAAAGATCGCCACGCCCAGACCACGCAATTCCTGACGATTTACCACGGACCGAATCGCAATCTCGAACACGAACGTATTCGCCTGACATATCTCGGTCAGGTGCCAGAACCTTACGGCCCCCAGCACATTCGCGCGAATCGTTTCACGCTCGTCCTGCGCGCGATCGATCAATCCCTAATTGCTTCTCTCCGACACGCAGCCGAAGAAGTGGGGCGTGTGGGCGTGCC
The DNA here is from genome assembly GCA_037367405.1 of Ottelia alismoides. NCBI lineage: Eukaryota > Viridiplantae > Streptophyta > Magnoliopsida > Alismatales > Hydrocharitaceae > Ottelia > Ottelia alismoides. Next base: position 20,259 of record JAZKJV010010684.1, on the reverse strand, counting down.
GAATTACTTTGACGATCAACGATTCGGTTCCGTGCGAGTGGGCGGAGCGTTCATCGCGGCTGAGTTGTGCCACGGCCGTTTCGAGGAAGCACTGAAACTCGCGCTGGCCGATCCATATGAACACGATCGTGCCGATGCCAAACGCGAGAAGGCGATTCTGCGCAACCACTGGAAGAATTGGGCGAGTTGCAAAACCGAGCTGCCACGCTCTCATGCTCGCAGCATCGTCGACTATCTCGTGTCCCATCCGACGGATTTTCGCGGTGCGATCGCGCGACTCCGACCGGAGTTGCAGGGGTTATACTTGTCGGCGTTTCAGAGCCATATTTGGAATCGCATGGTCGCGTGTTGGATCACGACACACTTGGCTGACGACGTGATGTCGTTGGAGTTGAAGCTCGGTGCATTTCCTGCGCCGCGTCGGATTCCACACGAGTCGTGGCCGACCTTGGAGTGTCCGCTTCCGTCCGCACGCTGGAAGCCACTTGAGGACGATCCCTGGCGCCCCCATGCGACGACCGCACTCGCAGAGTACGGACTCACGCTCGAAACAATGCGAGTCCCAGGGATGCAAAAACCCTTCTTTTCGAAGGGGGATCGCGCAGTTTGCGTGATGCCGAGTGACCTCGACTTCTCCCACGACGCGGACGAACGCCACCCACGACGGCGGAAAGTCATGTTGAAATTCGAACTCGGTCGTGGGAGTTACGCGACGATGCTTGTGAAACGGCTGACATCAGCAATTACTTCGCCAAGTCACGAAACACACGGCAAATGATCGGTCCGGTCTCGGAACCCAAACTGTTGATTTCGCCGTAGGGCGGCTTGGTTAGACCGTAGCAGTACGGTGCTTTCTCGTCCCATTGTCGTTTCGGCAGGATGTAGCCGATCTCGTCATTCGCCAAACCAATCATCATTTTGTGCTTGCCACGGAGTTGCTTGTAGATCGCGGGTTCGATTGGAGCATCTGGGAAGTCAGCGCCGTTCTCCGCTGGGTCCGCGACTTTGTCGAGAACCAGTTCCGGATAGATTTCGCCAGGAATCGAAGCGATGTCGAGTTCGCCGAGTCGCATCAAACCGAGTTCCGAGAGCAACGCGGCATTCTGCGACGCATCGCTCGATGGCGTCGGCTTCGCGGGCGTTGGATCGCCTTCCCAGCGATAAAGCGGCCGTTTGAACACACCAACTTGCCAACCGATTTTGTACAGGCCGTTCTCGACCGGCAACAAAAACCGTTTCGTGCGCACATCGAACGGTGTGAGCGTCACAGGTGCTGCGGTTTTGAGTGCGTCGTCGGCAAGATTAGCGACGAGTTTGCCGTAGAGTTCCGCTTTCTCAAACGTACCATCTGGTAAAGATACGCCAGCCGCGTTTTTCACTTCGACACGGAGCGAGGTCATCAAGCCCCCCACGGTACCTGTAAAGTACGCGACCGGACAGTTGTGCCGCACTTGCAACGCGTTCACCGTGTACGCGACATAGTCAGCACTCAGTTCCGTGTTCTTATCGGCGAGCGTTTCTGGGTGGTTATTCCACTGTACTAACAGTCCGAGCGGTTGATCGGTCGGCTTGGCGTCGATAGCCGTGAAGTGAAGCACCACCATTTCGCCGTGTTTCACGATCGGTTTGCGATTGTCGTTGATGAGTTTCTCACCGTCCGATTTGCCGATCGTTGCCGTAGCCGGTTTCAGTTTCTCGTGTGCTTTGCGAATCGCAGCGACAATGCCGATATCGACTTGTTTCATGTATGCTGGATCGACGCCACTCACAACCGGCGACGGCCCCCAGAGACCAAGCGTGTCTGGTCCTTCGTGATTGTGCGTACTCGAAACGAGGATGTGGTGAAACTCAGGAAGTTGCTTCCGCACCCCTTCAATCGTGTGAAAAAACAGCCCCACCAGATCGACCGACACCATTGCGATTGTTTTTGTGCCATCGCTCAACACGACCGCACGCGCGAAGATCGGATCGTGAATTTTAGTCGCTTTCCGATTCATGCCGAATCCGGCGAGGTAAACCGGTTTTTCGCCGAGTTTTGGCGTAATGTCAATCTCTGCGAAGCCCACAGAGAGCGTCGGCGCCGCGGCCAGGGGTGACGCGGCGATGAGAATCAGCACAAGGGAGAGTCGCATAGAGAGTTACTCACAACTGCGCATGTAACGAATGCTGTCGCGAGCGATCGTGTCAGGGTCCGGCGTGTAATCAAACACTTCGACCGAGACGAAGCCCGCGTAATTTGTGGATTTCAACGCGGCGAAGATCGGCTTGAAGTCGACCTCACCAAAACCAGGTCCACGTTTGTTCGGGTCGTTTGCGTGGAAGTGGAGTGTGTCGCTGGCGTGCGTACGGATCAGCTCTGGTATCGGCGTTGCTTCGCTCGACATCGCCTTCACATCGAGATGTAAACGGATGTGCGGTGAGTTTAGTCGACGAATCAGTTTCACCGCATGTGCGGCGGTGTTCATGTAATTGGTTTCGGTCGGCCCAAGCGGTTCGAGGGCGATGCTCACACCGCAGCGTTCGAGTGTCGGTAACGCAATCGAGAGTGTGTGCAGGGCGTTTTCGTCGGCTTGCTCGACACTCATGGCAGCTTCGAGATTGCGTTGGAGCGGCGAACCTAACACCATCAGATGGCCGCCCATCGCCGCAGTCGCTTCGGCGAGCGATGCGAGATAGCGGCCGGTCTTCTCGCGAACGGCAGAATCGGACGTCGTGAGGTGGAAGCCCGTGGTTTTCGCGAGCAGCCAGTGAGTGCCGATGATCGTGACGCCATATCGCTCTGCTGTCGCTCGCAGTTCCTGGAGTTTCACGAGCGAGAGGTCGGTGATGAGCGGCGCGAGCGTGAACGGCGCAACCTCAAGGCCCGTGTAACCGAGCTCGGCGATGCGTTGGCACACGCGAGCGTGATCCCAGCCTTCGAACGTCTCGTTGCAAATGGCATACTTCATCGCGAAACTCACGGCAGGGTGACGGTTTGGACGCGGCCGCTGGGGTCCATCGAGCCGACAACAGATAGTTTCACTTGTTGTTTCTGGCCCACGGCGTTGTAGAACTCGGTCGGTGTGGTGACGACGATGCCATCGACTTTCGTGATGATCCAACGGCCTTGCATTGGCTGGTTATTTTGGAAGACTCGCTCCGCTGGGCTATCCTTTTCCAATTCGCGAATGACGACACCATTCGCCGACACGCCGAACCGCGCGCCCGGACCGAACGCCTGCTGAATAATGATGCTACTATAGTCGACGCGCAGGCCGTAAATCGCAGGGGGTTTGACGGACGCGATATGTGGATAAGGATGTTGAAATTTGCCCAATCGTGGGCGTGCGACATCGCTTTTCCCATAACGCGAAATGCCGAGCGTCACCGAATTCCCTGCGAGCGCGCCGCCGACGAGGAGGTAGAGATCCGACTCGTCACGGAGGGGGCGTCCGTTTACGCTGGTGATCACATCGCCATTTTGCATCCCTGCAAGTTGCGCTCCGGAAAATTGGGTGACATTGCTGACCATTAATCCGATCGGTTCACCTTGGGTCATGCCGCCAGGTGTGACTCCAAGGAAGCCGTATTCGACCTCAGTACCACGCTTCAATACGTTGATGATGCCGCGATAAATTGGATCCATCGGAATCGCAAATCCACCTGCGGATTCGCTTCCTGCGAGTCCAGCGGCTGCGGATGTCAGACCAATCAATTCTCCTTCCAAATTCAACAACGCCCCACCACTGCTGCCGAGTGTGATGCGTGCATCGGTTTGCAACAGGCTACTGTATTGCGTGAGATAGCCAGGATGAACATCCTCGGTGCCAGGGGGCAACGTGCCTTTGCGGCCGATGTTGCTCAGTACTCCCCACGACACACTCGGAGAACCGTCGCTCAGTCCAACACCGAACACATGAGCGAGTGAAATCACCCAATCACCACGCGAAACGGTCGCAGGTTTCGTGGGTGTTTCGGAATGGAGGCGGACATCCGCGATCTTGATCGGACGCAGTTTGGGCGAAGTGTTGAGCAATTTTAACACAGCGAGATCGGCGCGGAAATCGGCGGCGTGAATGTTCGCGTATGTTCCGTTTCCGCCAGGAAATCGCACGTACACTTTCCGTGCGCCATCGAGTAGGTGGGCTGTGGTAAGCAACAAGCCTTTTTCTGCATCAAGGACCACAGCCGAAGCGACCGTGTAGTTTGCTGCATTGCGAATATCGCTAATGTCGAGCGGATCGGCAGCGCGAGCGTTCAGTTGTTGACGTCGCCACGGACCGCCGCGTTCGAATCGTGGAACCGCGACATATTCGCCGAGTTCCCACGGTCGCTCATCTTTGATGCTACCGTGCAGCGGATTGTGCGAGATCACGAGCGCCACCACGGATGATTCGTTTGTGTCGGCGATTGTCTTGATACGCGTTTGCAACTCCGCGATCGGATCGGCGGCGTGCGACGGGTGAAGGCTTCCAACGAAAAACGCCATCACTAGGAGCAATGTGAGCCGCATCGGAATCGACTCCAATTAAATGGCAGCTTTTGCTGCACGAAGGTAGGCTTCGAAGTTGGCCGGCGGTGTTTCTTTGCCGACGCCATGATTCAAATTCACGATATGCCGCTGACCGCCTCCGGCGATACGACAGGCTCGCACCGCGGCTTCGACTTGTACTGGTGTGCCAGTCCGCAACACACTCTCGTCGACGTTTCCTTGAAACACTAGGTGTGGATAGTCGCGTCGTGCCGCCGCAAGATCGTGACGCTTGCCCAGCGAAATCACTTCAGCGCCGGTCGCCGTCATTTGTTCAAGATACGGACATTCCTTCACGAACAAGATTCTCGGCACACCGACCGCGCGGCGGATGATGTCCGCATGATAGTGCTGCGCCCATGCCGCGTATTCCGTCGGTGCGAGCATGCCAGCCCACGAATCGAACAGTTGATAGACGTCCGCTCCTTCGGCGACGAGGGTCTGGAGAAACGATACCGTCGCGACGCCAAGTTTGTCGAGCAAACGCGACCAGACCTGTGGATTCTCGGCGGCAAATCGTCGGGTCGCCGCGACGTCTTTTCCGGTTCCGATGCAATACGTCGCGACCGTGAACGGCGCGCCCGCGAAGACGATCACGGGCAACTCACCACGCAATTCCTGTTTAACGCGGCGAAGCAAGTCGCGAATGTGCTGATACGATTCTGGTTTCGGTTCCGGATTCAACCGCTCGACGTCGGCCAGCGTGACAATGGGGGAATTCGGTTGGGGGCCGATGTCACGCTTCAACTCGAAGGGCAACCCCATTGCGACCGGAAGCGTGGTGATGTCGTAGAAGAGGATGATACCATCGACACCGAACCGCCGTGGACACAATGACGCGGCCACGGACTTTTCGACGTTTTCCGAGAATTCGTAAAACGTCGACCCTGCACGAATGCGTTGAAATTCCGGATCCCATCGCCCAGCCTGCCGCATGGCCCACACAGGCGGACGCTCGACTTCTTCACCTCGTGCGGCACGGACCAACAAATGCGATGACATCAGCAGTCACTCGAACAGTCGCGGAAGACTACGGCTTCTGTCCAACATACAGAGTCGCGATGCCAAACGTCAGCGGATACACACTCACGTTCTGCAAACCGTGCGTTCGGAGCTTCGCCGCCATCACTTCGCCGTCTGGAAATTGCAGTACGCTTTCGGGCAAATACGAGTACGCATTCTCTTTGTTCTTCGATATCCACTCGCCGATTCGTGGCAGCACACGGCGAAAGCCAAAGAAGTACGCACGGCTAATCAGCGGATTCTTCGGGCGCGAAAATTCCAGAATCGCTACTCGACCGCCTCGTTTTGTCACGCGGATCATTTCGCGCAAGCCTTTGTCTGGGTCCGTGACATTCCGAAGCCCAAATGAGACAGTCACGAGTTGAAAATGCTCGCTCGGAAACGGCAACGATTGCGCGTCGGCTTCAACGAATCGAATCCGCGTGTGCGTGCCGTTCGCTCGCGATTTCGCATCCGCTCGCACCAGCATTTCGTGGCAAAAATCAGCGCCGACGATCGGAACCGTCCCATTCGCCGCATGGTCATATGCGAACGCCAAATCGCCTGTGCCCGTACATAAGTCGAGCATCGGTGCGGTGCCGATCGTCGGCACGAGTTTTGTTGTTTGACTTCGCCAGCGTTTATCGATGTTCAAACTCAGGAGATGATTCAAAAAATCGTAACGCGGCGCGACTTGATCGAACATCCGCCGAATGCGAGCTTCACTTTTATCGAGAATCGGCGCGCTCACGAATCACCTCTCAACGGTTGTGCAGTTGGTGTACAAGAAAAAACCGTTGCTCGCACCATGTCGTAACTCGCGTTAGTTCGGTATCGTGTCCCCACGCCCTCGCGTCAGGTTTACTCGGAGACTCGACATGCTCACTGCGGACGGCTGCCGAAATCGTCTTCAACGCTTCCTGGATCGCCTCAAACCGACCACGCCGCTCTTGCTCGGCGATCCACTGCATTTGCGGTACTTCGCGAATTTGTACGTCGACCCGTTCAGCCTCGGTGCGGACTATGGAGGGTTGCTACATGTGCAACCAAGCGGCGAAACGACACTGTTTTACGATCATCGTTTGCCGAAATCCGCCGACGCCGCATTCGCGTCGACGAAAGTGCCTGTGAAGTGGTATGACGGCCAAACGCCAGGGCAGGGGCCACGGCGCGCGATTCTGCGCCCGATTGTCGATCAAGCTGGCGGTCGCGTACACGATTCACTCGCAGACCCTGCATTTCTCGAAATACAAACTATTATCGCGGATTTGCGCCGCCGCAAGGATGCGGACGAAATCGCACTCATCACGGCCTGTTGTCGTACGGGCGAAGCTGGGATGCGGTGGGCACGTGCGAATCTGCGTGAGGGGATGACAGAATTGCAAGTGTATGCAGGGATTTTTGCCGCGTGTGCGGAGGCCGCGAAGCAAGCGGTCATCGTGTATGGAGATTTCGCGGTCTCCCCAGGCTCTGCGAAACGCGGTGGCGCGCCGACCCAGAAAATTGTGCAGAACGGCGAAACGATGATCCTCGATTTCTCAGTCGTGATCGGCGGTTATCGCTCCGACTACACGAATACGCTTGTGGTAGGCGGTAAACCGACCGCCGAACAGCAACGGCTCTTCGATCGGAGTTTCGCGGCGTTGAAGGCTGGGGAAGCGGTCATGAAGGCAGGCGCGACGTGCCAGAGCGTGTACGATGCAATTCGCGGTGTCTATGCATCAGCAGGCGTTGCCGACGCGTTTCCGCACCACGCTGGACACGGTCTCGGCCTCGCACATCCAGAAGCACCGTTTTTCGTGCGAAACTCGACCGAAACGCTCGTTGAAGGCGACGTTGTCACACTCGAACCAGGGTTGTACGTCGATGGCGTCGGCGGCGTGCGGATCGAGCACAACTATGCGATCACACTGAATGGCTTCATTCAATTGAGTCAACACGAACTTTTGTTGTGAAATGTCGTGAGGGTAAACCCACGTGTGGAACTCCAACTCTTGGTCTCAGGAATGCACGTTTGGACGCTGTCCCAAATGCAATTACCTTGCGACGTTGCGTGTCGGACTCGACGCACGGATGCACGATCGGGTGCGATTCCGATGTCCGAACTGCGATCAGGAGAGCGTCGTTCCGGTCGTCATGCGAGGTGCGTGGCCCAGTCCGGCTCACGGTCCGGAACCCATTCCTGCGGAGTTCATCGAGTGACTTTGTGGTGAGCGAAACCGCCAAAGATGTTTGTGTGATACATTAGTCCTTATGGAACGTCTCAACAAAATTTTGGCCCACGCTGGCGCCGGTTCGCGGCGTCAGTGTGATGAACTCATCGTGCAAGGCCGTGTCAAAGTCGACGGCCGCATCATTCGTGATTTGGGTGTGAAACTCGATCCGATGCAGCACAAAATCACGGTCGACGATGCCGCTGTGAAAACCGAAAAACCGGTTTATTGGGTGGTGAACAAGCCGCCTGGTTATCTTTGCACGAACAACGATCCGGATGGCCGTCCGCTCGCCGTCGATTTGCTTCCACACGTCGAACAGCGAGTGTACACGGTCGGTCGACTGGATGAGGCGAGCGAAGGGTTACTGTTGATGACGAACGACGGCGAACTGGCTCATCAACTCATGCACCCCAAGTTTGAAGTCGAGAAAACATACATGGTGTTGGTTGCGGGTTTTCCGACGAAGCAAGATCTCGATCAATTGCTCTCGGGTGTCTGGTTGAGCGATGGCAAGGTTAGGGCAAAAGCGGTGCGGCGCTCGAAACAGGACGGCAATAGCACCTGGTTGCGCATCGTTTTGAATGAAGGTAAAAATCGTGAGATTCGCCGGATGCTGGCAAAGCTGAATCACAAAGTGCTTCGCCTCAAGCGGATCGCGATGGGTCCGGTCCAACTCGATCGTTTGCCAAAGGGCAAAGCGCGCAAGCTCTCGCCAATGGAGGTGCAGTCCCTCCGAACGATTGCTGAGCAGGGTGCCGCTAAACTCCAACAAACCCAACAGCGTGCGAAACTAAAAACCGCGCCAAATAAGTAGCATTTCGGAAACGCTCCGAGTACACTCGAAACTGTCCCACCTACTCTTTTCCCCATCTCCAGGGAGTCTTTCATGAGCAGTCCGTTCAGTCGTCGTGATTTTCTGAATCGTTCCGCACTGTTCGCCGCCGCTGTCGCCGCCGGAACACCGCAAACCTTCGCCGAAGAAAAAGCCACAGCTGCAGGCTCCGCAAACGATCGCCTGCGGGTCGCGGTTGTGGGCGTAAATGGTCGTGGCATGAGCCACGTCGGCGGCTACGGCAAAAAGAATAACTGTGAAATCGTCGCGATTTGTGATTGCGATGAAGCTGTGATCGGTCGTGCGATGGAGTCGGTCAAGAAGGCACGCGACGGCGCCGCGCCGAAATACGTGAAGGACTTCCGCAAACTGCTCGAAGACAAGAGCATCGATATCATCTCAATCGCAACGCCAAACCACTGGCATGCGTTGATGGCGGTCTGGGCAATGCGTGCCGGGAAGCATGTGTACGTCGAAAAGCCTGCAACCCACAACGTCCATGAAGGTCGGTTGATGGTGAAAGCGGCGCGAAAGTACAACAAGATTTGTCAGGTCGGCACCCAGAGCCGCAGCAACAAAGGCATGCGCGAGTCGATCCAGTACATTCACGATGGAAAGATCGGCAAAGTCGAGATTGCCTACGGCACCTGCTACAAGCCACGTGGAAGCATTGGCAAGGTCGACGGCCCTCAACCAACGCCTGCGACTATGGATTACGATTTGTGGTGTGGCCCTTCTCGTGTGATCCAGCCGACACGCAAAACGAAAAACGGCACAGTTCACTACGACTGGCACTGGACTTGGGAGTACGGCAACGGCGACTTCGGTAACCAAGGGGTTCACGAAGCGGACAAAGCGCGTTGGGGGTTGAACCTCCCAGGTTTACCAACGAGCGTCGTAAGCGTCGGCGGTCGTTGGGGGTACGTCGACGACGGCGAAACGCCGAACACGATGTTGAACCTTTACGAATACCCAGGTGCGCATCTGATCTTTGAAGTACGTGGCCTCAAAACTGATAAATACATGGGTGCAGGGGTAGGGAACATTTGGTTCGGCGAGAAGGGCTATGTGGTGTGCCCGAACTACAGTAGTGGTATTGCCTTCGACAAAGAGGGCAACAAAGTGAAAGAATTCAGCGGCGGCGGCGATCAATCGCACTTCGACAACTTCGTGAAGGCCGTTCGCAGCGGAAAGCACACCGATTTGAACTGCGATGTCGAGGAAGGGCACTTGAGTGCAGCGTTGTGCCATCTGGGGAACATCAGCTATCGCCTTGGTACCTCGTGTACGCTGGATCAAGACATTTCCGCGTTTACGGGTTGTAAGCAAGCAGTCGCTGCGTTCGGCCGAATGAAGGACCACGTTGTTGAGAACAAAGTCGAACTCGCGAAAGCGAAAGGGCTTGTCGGTGTGAAGTTGACGATCGACCCAAAGACGGAGAAATTCGTCGGCGGCGAGAATCTGGCGAAAGCGAACGAAATGCTCTTCAAAGAGTATCGCAAGGGATTCGACATTTCTGAAGCGGTGTAACCTCTCCGCTCTAAGAGCAAAAGGAAGCATGGAGCCAACCAGTGGCTCCATGCTTCGCCTGATCGGATCAGGCAGCCCCAATGAGACCTTGAGAAGACTCTCACTTCACGTTCGATCGAAGAGTTACTCTTTCCGTGCCGTTACTTTTTCATCGAGCGATGGTGTCGGCAGATGGTTCGCCTTCGCCAGGAAGTAATCTTTCACTGACTCAAACGCACGCACCTCTGCACGAGACCAGCATTTCTTCGCGACTTTGAGATAACGATTCGCTTCGTCCGTGCGCCCGACGCGATCACAGATCGCCCATAAGCCCAACGCCGCTCGCACGCTACCCGCGTCGTGGGCGAGCGCTTCTTGAAACGCTTCTTCTGCCTCCGATCCGTTGCCGGCTTCCATCGCCGCGATACCCCACACTTCCATGAAGTATGCGCCACCGCCCCACGCATGGTGGGTGTAGTCGTCCTTGGTTTTGTCGATCGTTCGTCGTAGCAATTTCAGTCCGGCCTCGCCGTTTCCGCTCTGGCATTCGTAACGGCCCATCACTTCCCAGATACGCAAGTCTTGCCTGCGATCGTTTTTCTTGGTCGAAGTGCTGTTCCGGATCACCTCCAGTTCCGCCGCCGCGCGTGCCGTGTCACCGCGTTCGAGGTGCAGTACTGCTGCGAAGTAGGCCGCGTTGGATTTATCCCCTTTCCGGAACTGCTTCACAATCTCATCCGCCGCCGCCCAATCTTGGCAAGTGACCGCCATTCGAAACCACTCCGGATTGAAGTGGTAACTGTATCCGTCGCACTCTTTCTTCAACGCCTGTGCTTCGGCAAAGCGGCCTTCGTGAACGTAACTGCGGGCGAGTGTTTCGAGATGATGGCGAAATTGATGATCGTCGTCCGGCTTCACACCTTCGACCTTGTGATACTCTTTCTGGAACTCGATCGCCTGCTTTGACCAATCCGTTGTCTTCAACCATTTGCCTACCCGCATCGCCAAGTGGGCTTGCATATGGAAGGCATGCGGAATCTTCGGCGATGATGCGATGTAGCCCTCCGCATGTTGCCAGCCCAGCGCCGGCCGACGAATATTCTCGTAAATATGAACCAATTCGTGGTGCGCACCTGGGTGAACAGGATTGACCTTCAAGAGGGCCTTGTAGAACGGAATTGCACCATGTTGGCCGTCTGCTAGTTGCGCGCGTGCGAACCAGCCTTCTTGATCGTCCTCGTAGATGCTCAATAGTTCATCGAGCGTCGCGGCGGCTTTTTTCTTGCGATTGTCTGCGTTCGCTTCGGGTAAGAAACCGCGCTCGTGCAACTTCGCAGTAATCAGAAACGACTCACGGTGACTAGCTTTGGAGAGGAGTCGTTTCGCTTCTTCGAGTGCGAAATCGTGCGGAGGTTTCGTCATCGCGGCAGGGAGTGCGGCTTGCAGCGCCGTGCCGCCGATGGCTGCATATCCTTGGACTTTGCGTGGAGTAGTCTTTTGCCATTTTTCAAGCGATCGAGATAAGCCCAGCCACGCGATCGCGCACTCCGGATCGTGCTTCAGCGCGGTCTCGAAGCTGCGAGCCGCTTCCATCCACACATACGAGTAGTAGTAGCCGAATGCCTGATCGCAGTATTTGCGGCACTCGTCCGAGGTCGAACTCACAGGGTATGAGTACAGACACAAGCCAGGGACGAGATGAGCCGGCGTGAGTTGTGTGATCGCGAGGCGTGTCGGTGGGGTTGCGGTCGTGATCGGCGTCGGTTTTGCCGGAGCGGCCATCAGGGCGAGTGAAACGCAAATGAGACTGTGCATCATCGATAAGACCTTCAGCGGATGTCACAAGTTTAGTCGATCGCTCGGCGGCGTGGTAGCAGTACATCGCGAAATTATGACCGAAACAGTGATAATGGTTCATAGTGTTGACCGAGAATTGCTTTCGCATCGAGTCCAAGCCACTGATCGAGAACCGTCGCATACACACGACGGAAATCGATCGCATGAACCAGATTGCCATCCGGAATCTGTTCGAGACTGGGATGCTCGCCGACGACGCCAGCCTTCACTTTTCCGCCCACAAGCACCATTGGCGCCGCACTTCCATGATCAGTTCCATTACTCCCATTCTCTTTCGCACGTCGACCGAATTCGGAAAACGTCATAATGCACACGCGATCACCATGCCCACGCGCGGCGAGATCGCGATAGAACGCCGAGATCCCTTGGGCGAGTGTTTGCAATAAATTCGCATGCGAACCCGTTACTCCGCCCTGGCCGGAGTGTGTGTCGAAACCATCCATACTCAGGTAGAAAATGCGAGCACCAATACCTGCGTCGATCAGCTTTGCAGCGAGTTTGAGGCGTTCGGCGAAGCCAGTCGTGGGGTAGGGGACTTTCGGTTCATAGCTTGTGCCGATTGCGCGAATGCGTTCGGTGCTTTCGTAGGTGCTCATTGCGGTGCGGCGGACAAAATCGAGGAGGTTATTCTTTGCATTCGATGGCTTCGCGAATGACTCGATGATGTGTTTTTGCTCGTTGGTGTCGGTTTTATTCGTGCTGCCGAGTTTGAGTTGAAAGTCTTCGAGCTTTGCAATACTCGGCACTTTGGTCGGCGCGCCCGTGAGTGCGAGTGGTGCTATTTCGTTGTCGGCGGCGAGGTGGAACGCCTGCATCGGCTTTGCCAGCAACGCTTTCCCAAGCCAGCCTTCTGTGATGGTCGCATTCGTCGTCGCACCGTGCCATATATCCATACTGCGGAAGTGTGACTGGTCCGGATTCGGATAGCCCACACTCTGGACGATACAAGCCGCCTGGCGATCGTTCAACAAACTGCCGATCGGCCGCATTTCTGGATGCAATGCAATATTTGCATCAATTCCCATCACACGATCGTTAGGAATATGAATATTCGGACGATACTTGTAATACAGTTCGTTCTTGAACGGAATCACAGTATTGAGACCATCATTCCCACCAGTGAGTTGTACGACGACCAATACACGATCATTTGCCGTCGATCCGCCGAGCGGCGGTGCAGCATTCGCTGTCGTACTGAGAAAACCAGGGACGCTGCCGCCAAATCCGAGGAGGCTTGATGCTCGCAGAAAGTCACGTCGGTTCGCCATATTGCACTCGTATTGATTCAGGATGTTCGAAATATGAATGCTCGACTTATGTCAATTCAATTGAAACTCTGGTAATGTTAATGTTAAATGTGTCACCGTCCGGAGACGATGTTGAACGATGTCCTCGGCTGACCAAAACGGCGGGTATTTCGCGTTCTGAGATTCCTTCCAATATGTCATCAACTTCTCACGGGCGCCACCTGGAACATCGCCCTGTAAGAACAGGTCGAGTAGCTGTGTGACACACGATTCATCTGGCTTGAGGATCGCCGCCGGATCGCATCGCTTACCGAATCGTGCATCCGAAGTCGAGGTTAACGCCAATGCAAGGTTTTGCCGGAAGAGTAGCGTTTGAGCATTCAGCCATGTTGCGCCGCCGTCCCAACCTTTGACTGATGGTGGTGCGAACAACACTTGCCCAAGTGGTTCGATCGCTTGCGCGAGTGCCAATGGGCCAACATTGCCGTTCAAGGCCCGTACAATCCCGACTGTAAACTCGACTGGCGACTTGACCTTCGCTCGATAAGCCACTTCGCTGAAAAACAGATTCGAGCGGAGGATCGTCGCAACGAGTTTGCCAGTATCGAATCCGCTCGCGCGATACTGTTGTGCGAGTGGATCGATTAACTCGCTCGGCGGCGACTCGGTTTCACTAATCAGAAAGCGATACAATTTCGACACGATGAATCGTGGACATGATGGTTGATCGAGGCAAATATCGACAATCTCTTTCGCACGAAACGCGCCGGTTTTTCCTAGCACGCGTTTAGTGGATGCGTCGTGATCGCGTTCGCTGAATCGGCTCTCGCCATTCTTGAGGTCGTAACCCGTGAACGCTTTCGCCGCTTCGCGAATGTCGGTTTCGGTATAGTGACCAATACCGAGCGAGAACAACTCCATCAACTCGCGTGCGTAGTTTTCGTTCGGCTTCCCTTTCTTGCTGTCCTTCGTGTCGAGCCAAATCATCATCGCGGGATCGAGCGTCATCTCCTGGAGTAACTCGTCGAAGCGACCAAGAGCATGGCGGTACATCAAGCGATACTGGCCAAGCATCATGCGTGCATTTTGTACTTTTGTGATGCTAGTCGCGAAGTGGTTGTGCCAGAAGAGGGTGAGTTTTTCGGCGAGCGGATGCGGTGATCGCAACATGCGATAGAGCCACCATGCCGCGAGTTGTTGATTGGCAGCGCCAGCAGGCAACGAGCGCTCGCTCGCCATAAATTCCGATGACTCTTCGAAGTCGGGATCCTTGCGACCAGCCAAGATCATGTCGATCGTAGCCTTAGGTCCGGCCTTCACACTCTCGTGCAATTCACGCCACGACGCACCGAAGCCAGCACGACGATACAGGTGACCGACTTTGCGCAAGTCCCACGGATTTGTATCACTTGGTTGATAGACATCCCACGGTTTCATGGCACACCCATAATATGATTTTGCCGCTGGCGAACACAGATTTGTGCAGATCGAAAACCAGAACCATGACGTTTTTCATATACATGCATCATCAGATGATACCATTCAATCATCTGCGTTGATCAGCGGCCCAACTGCCATTCAATCGCGAATTCGTAACGATTCTCGGCATGTTCGATAGTGATATTCACAGTGCCGAGTGTGCGGAGCCAGTTCGTTAAGTCTTGTACTTGCTTCTTTGCTTCTGCAAGACCTATTCCTTGCCCGAGAATCGTTTGTGTGATGGTTTGTTCTGGGAAGGCGGCCAAGAGAGTACTAATGCCTGCCCATGGAATCGCCGACCGCCACACGATCGGCGAACCGTCGTTACTCGATTCCTGTTTCAAAATCGGAATCAACAACTTGATAATGCCAGGTGTACTGCCGAGGACGAGCGAATTGCCGACGATCGCGAAACTCGGTGCTGCGTTGAATCGCATCCGGTCTGGGTCATCGAACTTCGGCGGCGCGGTCTCCGAGAACTTGTGGGTGACGATGTCGATGCCATCGACGGTTTCTTCACTCTTTTTCCAGCCTGTCTGAAACGCAAGAAGCGCGGCGCCCGAGCGGATCAGACGATCCATCGTCTCACCGTACTTCGCGTTCTTCATCGACACGATGTACGCACTTGGCGGAATCACTTGCGAGGGAGATTGGCTGTACAGTTTCTCGCCCGTGTGTGCAGACACGATGCGATGATATGGGCCGGACCACATCAGCAAGTCGCCAAACGACGCATCCGGAATGATCTTGTCGATCTGCTTCACACCTTCTTCCAAATCCTTGAGGTTCTGATCATTCACCATCGTTTTGCGATTCTTCCAGATGTGACCCCAATCGAGATAGAAACTCTGGCTGTAAACCGTACCCTTCGGCACGAGCAACGGTCGTGATCCTGGTTCTCCGTTCATCGGCACATGCAACGCCATGGCGGACGGGAGTTGCTTGCGTTCCGCTGGGAGCAACACACGAAATGCGATACCATTCTCGCGTTGTTTGAGCGAAAATGCAACGAAATCTGAACGACTCAGTGCATCGACCGTGCTGCCGATCACGAGTGTTTGCAAGATATCGTTCTTGCTGCTTGCGAAGAAGTCTTTCGTCGCGTCGTTCTGCTTGAGCGACTTCAAGTCGAGCCATGCCCACGCCGTTGGCGAGTCGCCGACGAGTTTCCGAGCTGAGACGAGCGACGGATGATCGGTCACATTCGCAGTCGCATTCCCCTTGGCCAGCTTGAGGCCTTCCTTCATCGCCGCATCTTGGTTCGCGATGTAGATCGATCGGCCGACACGTGCGAATAACGCATCTTTGCCTACTTTCATCACGGAATAGCCGAGATAGTCCGCCGTTTTGACTTCCTCTTTTGAGTCCGCACGTGCGAGTTCTTCTTCAACCGCAGTACGAAAGAGCGTGTACGCTTTTTCGACGATCGCTTCATCTGTCCCATCGATGATAACGAGTGTCGGTTCCGGCGATGTGCCGAATCCGATGCCGAGAACAATGCCGTTGCCCGCAAGTTTGTCGAGTAATTCCGGCCACGGTCCGCCGAGTTCACGTTCGAGGTAGTTCACGACCTGAAACAATCGTTTGACTTGTGTCGACTCAAACAACTCACGAGCTTGTGGAAACTGTTCAACTCCACGCACGAAATCCCACGAACGCAGATTCTCGACAACTGCACGCGGTTTCTCAACCACCAGCACGAACGTCGCGGGCTTTGGCATCTTTCGGAGTAACGCTGGAACCTCCGCCGAAGACACAGAATTACAGAAGATCAGTAGGGTGCATAGTGCGGTAAGACGGCACACGATCAAGCTCCGTCACGATGGCAAATCAGTCTTGGCGAGATAGCGAGAGTTACTTCGGCGTTCGCAATTGGGTTTCAGCTTTTTTCATTTGGTCTGCCGCATATTCGAGTTGTCGTGCGAGTCCGTGGAGGAGTTTCACTTCATTCGCAGTCGGCATCGCACGGCCGAGCAGGTGCCGCACGGCGTTCATGAGTAGGTCCGCGTTCTGGCCGAACAGAAACCGCAGATTCGTCATCGATTCCTCAAGATGACCCATCGCACGATCGAAGTCCGCGAATGGCGCCGGTTCTCGCGCGATCGTCGGCGTGTCGAGTTCGGCGAATCGTCGCAATTCATACAACGCGATGCCGACCGCCATCGAGAGGTTCATCGAGTTGTAACCTGGATCGGCTGGCAAATAGAGCAAACCATGACAGAGGCCGATTTCCTCATTCGCGAGGCCGTGTGGCTCCGGTCCGAACACGAGCGCACAACGAGTGCTACGAAGAGCGGCGAGGAGGTGAGGGAACCAGTCTGCTGGCGTGCCGCGTGCGGTGAGGCGTTCGGTTCCGGCTGTCTCACCAGACGACGCCAACACGAAACCGCAGTCGGCAATCGCAGAATGAAGATCCGGTTCGACGCGAGCCGAGTCGAGAATATCAACACCGCGAGTGGCGAGCATTCGAGCCTCGTGCGAGGCGATGTTCGCAATCGGATCGACCAGCACGAGATCACGCAGACCAAAGTTCATCATCGCGCGTGCGACCGAACCGATGTTCCCAGCGTAGTGCGTACGCACCAACACCACGCGACAATTCGTGAGCATCGTTTCGCTCATTCGTGAACGTAACCCCACGCGCCAATTCGCTCGATACCGCCGCCGTAGCCACGCTTCGGGTAGTTTTGCAGTGGGAAATACATCATGGTATCAAATCCCATTGGGATACACGGAGGAACGAATACCAGCACCCACGGATTGCCATCGTAACTCGATTGTTGATTGCGGTGATATTGAAACTCAGGGTCGCAACCGACTCCAGTCGACGGCGTAGCTGGCAAGAATTCCGGAATTAGAGCATCGAGCGTCTGCGGCGGTTGCAAGTATTTCGATTCATATGCAATGATCGCAGCCACGACGACATCGCCTCGAGCAGCAACTCCTTCAACTTGAATACGCCACACCGACTGACCAGTGAACATCCCCACAAAGAAAGAGAGAATCATCACGATCGACTGGATGGTGGCGATCCTCGCAGAACTCCGAAATTTGGGAATGAGCGAGAGTACCGGAAAGATGATGAGTCCAAGCACAGCAAGCAGAGCCATCATCAAATAGACAAGGTACGTGATAAGCAAGATATTCCCGAACCAACTCAAGACGCTCCACGAGTGATACGAACACCACCAGCCAAGAGGCCAAAGCCATATTGGTGCAGTTATCGAATACCAATTGCTGCGCCAAAAACGCCGATCCACGGAAGTCGACATTGGAAATGACTCAATGGTTGTTCGATCGCTCTTTGCGAAAAACAGACGATCGATTATGCTACACTACATCAAGAGTCCGCCGGTTGTCACATTGAGCGTTTCGATGTTTCGAAAATACTGCGATGGGATCTCGCGTCGTTCGTTTCTGCGTATTGGTGCGCTCGGCCTGGGCGGACTCACGCTCGGTGATGTCCTGCGTGCCGACGCGGCGAGCGGACGGCGTTTGCAGAAGTCCGTCATCATGGTTTACTTGTCTGGCGGTCTCTCGCACCAAGATAGCTTTGACCCCAAACCAGACGCTCCCACAGAAGTGCGTGGCGAGTTCAAGGCGATTCCCACGAAACTCCCAGGCGTGTCGTTCTGCGAGACCGTGCCGAAGCTCGCCGCAATCGCCGACAAACTGCTTGTGGTGCGCAGCATCGTTGGTCAGCCCGACGAACACAGCAGTTGGATGAGTTACACGGGTCTACCGATGGATCCGGCGAAACGCGAAAAACGACCGCACTTTGGCAGCGTCGTGGCGAAGGTGCAGGGCCAGACCGACCCCATCACGCCCGCGTTTATCGACCTCTCGCCAACGATGCAACATAAGCCGTACAACTCGCCAGGGCCGATGGCTTTGGGTCGATCGGCGCAAGCGGTCAAGGTGGATGGCGAAGAGTTGGCGGTCATGAAAACGCTCTCCGTACCGCCGGATCGGCTCGGCGATCGACGATTGTTGCTCGACCAAATGGATATGTTGAAAGCCGTCGCGAGCGATAAGCGAATCGCGAACCTCGACACGCACCACGAACGTGCCTTCGAAGTGTTGACGAGCAAGAAAATCGTGGATGCCCTCGACATCAGCAAAGAATCGCAGGCGACACGCGATCGTTACGGCAAAGGCAGCCCCAAACATCTCGGCGACGGCGCTCCACTCTGGAACGAACAGCTTCTGATGGCACGGCGGCTCGTCGAAGCTGGTGTGCGAGTCGTCACGCTGGGTTATGGCTTCTGGGACACGCACGGGCGTCATTTCGATCACATGAAGAAACACATGCCGACCTTCGATCAAGGTATTTCGGCACTGGTCGATGACATCCACGCCCGTGGGCTGGATCAGGATTGTACGGTGGTCGTGTGGGGCGAATTCGGTCGCACGCCGAAGATCAACAAGGATGCGGGCCGCGATCACTGGGCGCGTGTCAACTTTGCATTGATGAGCGGCGGCGGAATGAAAATGGGGCAGGTGATCGGCAGCACGGATGCGATCGCGGGCGAAGCGAAGAACGATCCGATTCCGTATCCGTGGGTGTTGGCGAACGTGTACAAGAATCTTGGCATCGATCCGCACGCGATGGTGTACGACGTCGCGAACCGACCGAATCCGATCCTACCGAGTAGTGTTGGCATCATCGAAAAGGCGTACTAATCACACTGAGTCCGCGAGCACTGCGGCGTTATGGAACCGTCAAAAACTGAAGTTCGTCGGTCTCAAGGTTGAGGATCGCGACCGTATACTCATCGGCGCGCGAGAGTGCACCTGGGTTGATCCAGCGACACGCTGCATCTTGAGTGTCCGACGCGAAATGCGAATGGCCAGACAAAACGTAGTGGGGTAACTTCGCACGCAACCGCTGGACATCATAAGTCATGTGCCCATGTGTGATAGCGATTTTCTTGTCCGCAATCTCGATTTCACCACCCCATTCCAAACACGTCGCTCCGATCGATTCTCCCATCTCACGAAGTTGCGGTACGACATCGGCATCGTTGTTTCCGAACACAAAATAGAACGGTCGTATTGTGCAGAGTGCCAGGATTTCCGGCTCGATGATATCGCCACAATGCACGACCACCTGAACGCCGTGTTGCCGCATCAGATCAATCGCCGCAGCGGTGCGTACGGCTTCATCGTGCGTGTCGGATAGGATGCCGAGGATCATCGCGTTACTCAACTCCAGGTTTCACCAATATCTTTCCAATCAACGTTCCGGCTTTCCCAAGCGTATTCGATTCTTGCAGTCGATGCGCGTCGGCGGCGGCACGAAGTGGGAAGACCTGACCGATCAACGGTCTGATTCGTTTCTGCGACAACAGCGTGTTCAACTCTGTCGCACAGACACGTTGCTCGTCGGCAGACATATTGAACATCGCGAACCCAATCAATTGTAGACCCTTCACATAAAACGCGCCGTTTGGAAGCGTTGGCCGCGCGTTGCGCCCGGCCATGATCACGATGCGTCCACGCGGTGCCATTAACTCGATCGTAGCATCGAAATCGGTTGGCGGTTGTGTTTCGTACCACACATGGACACCACGGCCATCCGTTGCTTGCTTCACGACCTCCGAAACA